>JAGFNQ010005420.1:214089-297200 GCA_024364735.1 Boesenbergia rotunda | reverse complement strand
TGATCCACAAATCCTGATCGGTCCAGTGACCGATCACTTTAATTCAAATTGCACTGTCAGACGTGGTCAGAGCGTCTGATCACATCCGATTCGCTGATGTTTGCTTCTGATATCTGATTTACTGTATGATTTGCTGCTCTAACAGTCTGATTAAGCTGCAGGTGACAGGGGAGGATTCAAACACTCAAGGAGAGGTCAACGGAGGCTTTCCTTGGAGCAGGTTTGTCCGATTCTCCATTTCAGGTTGTAACGGCCGAGCTACAGACTGGAGCCGAGACTGGGGCTTGGCTGAGGGGATCTCAGGAAGACCAGAGAGGGCTCAGTGGTAGCTGGTGTTGGCAGCAAGATAGCTAGAGGCTATGTAGGATGTTGTCACCTGGTGCTGGGTGGAGGATCAAAAGCGCGGAAGTGTGCTTCGTAGAAAAAAAAAGGTTCTGAAACTTGTGTTCTGGCCGCGCCTAGTGTTCTCCACAATCTGCTTGCTTGCTGCGTTCTTGAAGCTGTCATCACTTTGAGCAAGCGATCGAGAAGCAACCAATCTTTACTTGAGCGCTTGAAGGAGAGAACAAGTAGCTTGGAGTCCGACAGTGGGAAGACACGGAGAAGGGTTCTTGCGTGAGATCGCCACTGGGTGGAGCTCAGGGAAGCTAGCTGTGTTCTTGTCCTTGCTAAGTGGTTGAGTAAGATCTTTCTCGTAGTTTCTTTGTGCTTAAACTCTATTCTGTCTGAAACGCTGTGGAGAGGTTTCTCCACCGAGAAGGAGGTTGCATTATATCCGGTGAAACCGGGGCTTGATCTGCCGACGATCAAGGGATCGCCCACCTTAAGGGCACGCCAAGGAGTAGGGGCAAGTTATCCCCGAACCTTGTAAACCCTCTTGTTAGCGTTCTTGGCAGTTGTCTTTGTCTTGATCTTGTCTCTGTTTTAGCTTACTGCACTTTCAGTTTCTTTTGTTTCTTCCGCTGCTGTGCTACTGATAAGTTAAGTGCAGGAAAATTGTTAATCGCAAGTGAAAAGTGATTGGCTATATTCACCCCCCCCCTCTCTAGCCATCTCGTTTCCAAAAATAGTGTAGGTTCTATCTGACCTCTAACGAAGCCCTTCTCAATTAGGAATGTCGACAACCGCTCGTACCAAGCTCGGGGAGCTTGTTTAAGGCCATAGAGTGCCTTTTTGAGTTGTACACGTGATTTGGAAATTCGGAATTCTCAAACCCCGGAGGTTGTTCGACATAGACCTCTTCTCTAATCAAACCATTTAGAAAGGCCGATTTTATATTCATTTGATATAATTTAAAGCCACGATGTGCCGCAAACGCAAGCATCAATCGAATGGATTCTAATCGTGCCACGGGAGCATATGTCTCATCATAATCAAGGCCTTCAACTTGACTATAGCCCTTGGCTACTAAGCGTGTCTTCTTTCTAATGATTTCTCCCTTATGATTCAATTTGTTCTTGAAGATCCATTTGGTTCCAATGATGGTGGTCTTCTTAGGTCTAGGGACTATGTCCCAAACTTGACTTCTTTCAAATTGACCTTGTTCATCTTGTATTGCAATGATCCAATCGGGATCATTTAATGTTTCATCAATTTTCCTAGGTTCAATTTCGAAAATTAAAGCAACCTCATTAGCCTCATTCCGGAAGAATGATCTAGTTCTAACCCCATGATGGATGTCTCCAACAATTTGGTCTTGGGGATGACTAGAGGCTAATCTAGTTTGCCTTGGTGTTGGTGGTGCTTCTTGAATGGGTTCACTAGACATAAGCTCAGCCTCAGGATCCGGCTGATCTATGGGATGTCTAGGCTCACCGTCATCGGATTCATCACCATCAACAACATTTGGACTCTCATTCAAACTTAGTCTCCTAAGTTCGAATTGGATTTCATCTTCTGGTTGACCACTGACTTTCGGAATTTCTTCAAAGACAACATCAGAAGACTCTTCAATTAATCTAGATTTCTTGTTGTAGACTCGATAGGCTTTGCTAACTAGGGAATACCCGACTAGTATTCCTTCATCAGCCTTTGCCGTGAACTTTCCAAGGTGATCCTTGGTGTTTAGGATGAACACCTTACAACCAAACACCCTAAGATGTTTAACCGCAGGTGGTTTCCCAAACCAAAGTTCATGAGGAGTCTTTCCTAAAAACCTATGGATGAGGACTCGATTTTGCACATAGCAAGCTGTATTTACAGCTTCAGCCCATAAGTAACTCGGGAGTGAGTACTCATTGTGCATGCTTCGTGCAGCCTTTTGTAAAACACGGTTCTTCCTCTCTACAACACCATTTTGTTGTGGTGTTCTAGGAGTGGAGAACTCATGTCTATACCCTCTATCTTGACAAAATTCTAAAAACCGTTGATTTTGAAATTCACCTCCATGATCACTTCTAATTGTCTTAATTGTCAATGATTTTTCATTTTCAACTCTTCTACAAAAAGAAATGAAAACATCTAAGGTTTGGTCCTTATATTTTAAAAAGTAAGTCCATGTGTATCTAGTGAAATCATCAATGATCACAAAACAATATCTACTTCCATTCAATGATATGATAGTACTACAATCAAATAGATCCATGTGAAGTAAATCTAAAGCTGTAGAAGTACTTACAGCGCTATTACCTTTATGTGCAGATTTCGTTTGCTTACCCATTTGACATGCATCACAAAGTTTGTCCTTTTCATACTTGATGCTTGGTAAGCCACGAACTAATCTCTTGTTGGCCAACTTCCGGATGTTCTTCATGTTCACATGTGCAAGTCTCCGGTGCCAAAGGGTGGACTCTTCGTCTTTTGACATGAAACACTTAGCAAAAGCATTAGTAGCAATTTTAAATGAAACTTGATAAATATTGTCTACTCTTGCTCCTACTAGTACCATGTCCAAGGTGTCATGTTGTCTAACTAAACATTGACTTGGTTGAAAATCAATTGTGTAACCCGTGTCACACAATTGACCGACACTTAGGAGATTAAATTTCATCCCCTTGACTAGAAGGACATTTGAAATTCTAAGACATTTGGATATTTGAATGTCTCCTATTCCTATGACCTTAAGACTACCATTGTTACCAAATGAAACATTACCTCTACTTTTCTTGTGAAGTGTGGTAAACAATGATCTATCCCCGGTCATGTGTTTGGAGCATCCACTATCAACGAACCAAGTTGATAGATTCTCCCCCTCAATCATAACCTACACAATTCGAAAAATGGAAGATTTAGGTACCCAAACCTTGGGACCTAAAGCATCAACTAAACAAGACTTAGGCACCCATGCCTTGACAACTTTCTTTTGAACCTTGGGTGTCCTAGATTGTCTCATATCAGTCCTAGACATCAAGGACACGAATGAAGGTTCTTTGGGTCGGTAACCAATACCGACCCTATTGTAGACTGCCCTTTGAGCATTCAAGATCATGTCTAGGGTCTTAGAGCTAGTTGAGAACTTCTCAAGAATATTCTTGAGTCTCTCAACTTCACTCTTTAATGATTGATTTTCTTCTACTAGCAAATCATCATGCAAATCATCTACATCCTCAACCTTAGAGGATTTCAAATGTTCAACCTCAAGTTTTAATGACTTAATCTCAGCTTCTAACAATTCAACATGTAAGTCATCAATGTTATCATCCCTAAACAACTTCAATTGTTCAATTTCCAATTGCAATGATTTAACCCTATTTTTTGACTTCTTCAACATATTGGTTAAACATGCAATTGCTCTATAACATTTTTCAAGTTCAGGAGAAGTTACCTCTTCATCATCCGAAGATGATGAAGCCGCGTTTGAGGAGTTGGATGATTCATTACTGCTTTCCTCTCCAAGAGCCATGAGTGACACATGCCTTGTGCTCTTCTCCTCCTTCTCTTCATCGGATGAACTTGAGGAGGATTCATCCCAAGTGGCCTTCAAGGCTTTCTTTTTCTTCTTGGATTTCTCTTCTTTCCTTTTGGATTTCTCCTCCTTCTTCTTTAGCTTTGGGCATTCATTCTTGAAATGCCCTTTCCTACCACACTCAAAGCAAGAAGCATTAGTCTTATCAAGTTTAGCTTCACTAGGATTACCTTTACCCTTGAAGCGTCGACCCCTTCTCATCATCCTTCTCACAAAGTTCGCCATCTCGGAGGATGAGGAGCCGCTGCCATCTTCCTCGGAATCGGACTCGGATTCGGAAGAGGATGAAGATGAAGTGACTTCCTTCTTCTTCTCCTTCTTCTTCTTATTGGATCGATCCCCTGCAACTAAGGCAATCCCCTTCTCCTTGGGGCCTTTGTTAGCCATTTCATGCAATTCCATTTCACAAAATAAATCATCTAACTTAACAATTGATAAGTCCTTGGAGACTTTGTAGGCATCCACCATGGATGACCACAAAGCATTCCTTGGAAATGCTTTGAGTACATACCTCACAAGGTCGCGATTCTCGACCTTTTTATCAATCGAATGAAGCCCATTGAGGACTTCCTTGAACCGGCTATGAAGCTCACTTACCGATTCATTTTCCTTCATGGAGAGATTTTGTAATTGGTTGAGAAACAAATCCCTCTTGACAATTCTTGAATCTTGGGTGCCCTCGTGGAGTTCAATGAGCTTGTTCCACAAGTCCTTTGCACTTGTGAAAGGACCAACCTTGATGAGTTGGTCTTTGTTCATGCCGCATTGTAGAGTGACAACCGCCTTCGCGTCGACTTCACTCTTCCGAGTTTGTTCGGCTGTCCACCGCCATGATTCAAGTTCCTTGCCTTCATCATCCTTTAGAGGGGTGAATCCCTCCTTCACCGCGAACCAAGTGTTGATGCCCATCTTCAAATAATACTCCATCTTTGATCTCCAATATTGGAAATCAGCCCCATCAAAGAAAGGAGGTCGGGTGGTGGAAAACCCTTCTCTCAACGCCATGGATGATAGCTCTCGGTTGTTAATCCGCAAAAACAGAGCCCCAAGCTCTAATACCACTTGTTGGAACCGGATGGCTAGAGAGGGGGGGTGAATATAGCCAAACACTTGGACTTTAAGCTTTTCAAAGTTCTGCACTTAGATTTGTTAGTAGCACAGCGGAAGTAGCAAAAAATAGAAAACGAAAGCAAACTAACACAACTAGCAAGATCGCTAACAAGGAGGGTTTACAAGGTTCGGGGATAACTTGCCCCTACTCCTTGGCGTGCCCGTAAGGTGGGCGATCCCTTGATCGTCGGCAGATCAAGCCCCGGTGAACACCGGATAGTAAGCAACCTCCTTCTCGGTGGAGAAACCTCTTCACAGCGTTTCAATCAAGGATATAGGTTTAAGCACAATGAAACACAAGAAAAATCTTACTTAGCACTAGCAAAGACAAGAACACAGCAAGCTTCCTCCTGAGCTCCACCCAGCGACGATCTCATGCAAGAACCCTTTCCCCGTGTCTTCTCGGTGTTGGACTCGAAGCCTCTTATTCTTTCCTCTAAGTGCTCAAGCAAGGGATGATTGCTTCAAGATTGCAGTAGCTTGCTCAAAGTGATGGAACTTTAGAACACGCAAGCAAGTTGTGGAGAACACAAAGGAGCAGCAAGAACTCAAGCAGCAGAACTCTGCACAGCCAACTCTTCTCTGCTCCTTTTGTTCCTCCACTGAGTATCAGGTGACACCATCTCCCTGCAGCCTCCAGCTGCTCACCTGCAACCACCAGCTACCTCTGAGCTCCTCTGGACTCCCTGAGTCTCCCTCAGACCAGCCCCAGACAGCAGCTCCAGCCAACACCAGTGCCCGTTACAACCTGAGATGGAAAAACAGACAAACCTGCTCCAAGGAAAGGTCTCCATTGACTCTCCTTGAGTTTTTGAATCCTTCCCTGTCACCTGCAGCTTAATTAGAGTATTAGGACAATATATCAAACAGCAAATCAAGCATCAGAGATGAAACGCAGAGAATCGGATACATTCAGACGCGATCAGAGTGTCTGACAGTGCATTTTGAATTAAAGTGATCGGTCACCGGACCGATCAGAGAGCCTCCTGATCGGTCACCAGACCGATCAGGCTGGGTCCAGACCGATCAGGCTTCGTCCTGATCGGTCCCCAACGCTTAATTAGAAATCGCGATTTCTTTGGGACTCTCCTGGATCAATCACTAGACCGATCTCAGGTCGTGGATCGATCACCAGACCGATCCACCCCTTTATCGGGCGATTTCTGAGCTTCGCAGTCCAAGCCTCCTGATCGGTCACCGGACCGATCAGGGAGCCTCCTGATCGGTCACCAGACCGATCAGGTCATGACCAGACAGATCAGGCTCCGTCCTGATCGATCATAGAGAGGAACCTGCGACGCTGGATCGTTCTCCAGAACGATCTGCACAGTGATCCTGATCGGTCACCAGACCAATCAGGGGCAGATCAGCAAGGGAACTCAACCTCACTGTTTGCTCCCTGATCGGTCACCAGACCGATCAGGAGCTAAGCAATGGGTGAAACGCATACTTCCTGATCGGTCACCAGACCGATCCACGAAGGAGCACCGTGCCAACTCCCTGATCGGTCACCAGACCGATCCAGGGGCTCCAACCTAACCCTCCAAGCTCGGACCTGACCCTCCAAGCCAGGGTTTTTCCACAAACTCTCCAGTTGGGACTTTTCACCTAACCCTCTAAGTTAGGACTTTTCACCTAGCCCTCCAAGCTAGGACTTTTCACCCAACCTTCCGAGTTAGAACTTTCCATACCTAGCCCTCCAAGCTAGGACCTGACCCTCCAAGCCAGGGTTTTTCACCTAACTCTCCAAGTTGGGACTTTTCACCTAACACTCCAAGTTAGGACTTTTCACCTAGCCCTCCAAGCTAGGACTTTTCACCCAACCCTTCCGAATTAGGACTTTTCAACACCTAACCCTCCAAGCTAGGATTTTTCAACACCTAGCCCTCCAAGCTAGGATTTTCCACGCCTAACCCTCCAGGTTAGGATTTTCCAACACCTAGCCCTCCAAGCTAGGATTTTCCATACCATGCCTGATCCCCGATCAGGACTTAATCATAATCATCATAATCATCAACCTAAACTAAAATCGATGTCAACACCAAAACAACAATCAGTGTCAGACTGCATCAACATTTTCCTCGGGCTGGGGCCGGGGGTTCCCTCCTCTCGTATCGGGTACTGACCTGAGGGGGGACACCGACTGGTTCCTTACGACGGGCGAACTGCACCTCCTCCACATTGGCGTGCTTGACAAAGCGCCCTAGCAAGTCGTCACAACTGGTGGGTGGCTTCTTCACCAGAGATCTGAAGAAATCTCTTCCGCAAGCCCCTGAGTGTAGGCACTAACGAGGATCTCCGACGTCGCTGTTGACACATCCTGTGTCACCTGGTTGAACCGCTGGATGTACTTCTTGAGCGGTTCCTTCGGCTTTTGCTTGAGAGCAAACAAGTTTAATGTCGTCTTCTGATAGTGACGGCTGCTGGCAAAGTGAAGGAGGAAGGCGGTCTTGAACTCCATGAAGGAGTTGATAGAACCCGGGGGCAGCCTCTGGAACCAGCATTGGGGCGCTCCAGATAGAGTGTTCAAGAACACCCGACACTTTACCCCGTCGGTGTACTGGTGGAGGAGCGTCGCATTTTTGAACTTACAGACATGATCCTCCGGATCTGCCTTCCCGTCATATTCAGCAATCCCCGGTCTGCGAAACTGCTTCAGCATGGGGTCTTCCACAATCTCCGACAAGAAGGGAGTGGAGGGATCTTTAGGGGAGGACTTATGTTCCTCTCTCTTCCCCTGCCCCTCTTCATGTCTCAGTGCACTAGAGGTACCGAGTTGGCCTTCTCAATATCTCCAGGGGAGTCTCGCCTGGATTCCGGGGCTGCACCGGCTCGTCGCCCGGGTGGCGTGACGGATCTTTGAGGTTGAAGGTACGAGATGGCGTGCTCGATCTGGTGTTGTTCAAGCGCCTCCTTGACGACGTTGGCCACCAAGCGATCCAGTTCCTCCTTTGTCAGGACAATGGGTTGTCCCGCCGGCTCTACCATCAGTGCTCCTTCTGGTGCTTTACTGGTTTCCCACAAACTGTGCCAAACTTGTTCCGGAAGGAATCGACATCGACGGCTAGACACCAGGGTTTAGCCCACGCGGATGCTGACGCTGGAGGAGGCACTCCACACCCTGTGAGATTAACACGCCAGAGGTTGTCCGGCGGAGCCCACTCCGATGCTCAAGTCAGTGCCTCGATGGAGAAGATGAAAAGAAGGCAAGACAGTATGTGAGTGGTAGAGAAGGCGTAACCCTTTTACCAAAGGGGTTGGAGTATCTTTTATACCTGCGACAGCTGCCTTCGTGCGCCCCCATGATCTATGTCACATCCCCTCTTCGTCGGTGACCGGATAGTCTTTGAAACGGTCCACGCCGTTATCAAGTTCGACCCGTTGCGACATTTAGGGGTCATGATGGCTCCGCGATAGTGGGGATGATTATCTGCAGATCCGAGAAAAGGAGGACCGTTACTTGAGGTCGAATGCTTTTTGGGCTCCGCTCCCCCGATGTGATCTCGGGGGCCGACTTCCCGGGGTGATCCCGGGAGGGGTTTTTTGACCCGGTCTCCAGGGCGTGTTTAGGGGGGGGCGGGGGAGGCCCGGAGGATCCCCTTCCCGAGGTGATCCCGGGAGCTTCAAAAGCGGAGTCGCTCAAACTCACATCTTGCCACCCAATTTCTTCAGCCTACGTGTCCGCCACGGGCTATTCAACCTCATCAATCTCCTTAATATAGAAGTGTTCAACCTTTACGGTAATAAATGACCATAATACTGAGTTTAATGTCGCCATTCATAGGTGTAATAAATGACCATAATGTCGAGTTTAATGTCGCCATTAATAGGTTTAATGTCGCCTTTAATATTTAGATGTTATTCATTAATAGGTTTAATATCGACATTAATACTGAGGCATTACAGAATCGCCATTAACGCGTTTAATAACACCATTAATGTCGAAATTTTATGGAGATTCAAGTGGTAAAATGTTGATTTATTCGTTTAGGAAAATTTTGCCCAATCAATCTAACATTCAACGTACGTAGGTTGTGTTTGTATACGAGTCACCTTGGATTAGCGTAATTTGGGCTTTGGATTTGCATTGAAAAGACTATATAAGGAGTACTATATTTTCATGAAAATTTAAATATAATGTTAAATATTTTTCTAATAAAATTGAATTGTCTTAGATTTAAAATATGCAATATATGAACAATTACTGCTTACTACTAAATCAATGAAAATATAGATACGATGATTAAAATTTAATATTTTATTTGTATAAGAGATAAAATGGATTTTATTTGTATAGGAGATAAAATGGATAAAAGAGAAAAATAAAAAGTTTAAAACAATGGATAATGGATAAAAAGAAAAATAAAAAGTTTGATTTTTAAGTTACAGTAGAGTAAGTATTATTATAAATAATTTATTAAAAGTTAAAAGGTGAGAGTAAAAATATTAACGAGATTTTTTCATTTGCCTCAAGAATAAATTGAGGAGTATTCATAATAGACGACCTAGATGAAGTAGGTAGTTAGAATGAGAGATACTATTATAACTCTCAAATTATGATGATAAGAAAAATTAATAGAATTAGTTTACATGGACTGGGATTAGATAAAAATAATAAATATAGGTTTTAAAAGACCTGTGAGATAGTATTAAAAAAATGTAGGTATGATATTAATAGGAAGAGATTTAAATGGATATATAAAAGAAAAAAATAAAAAAAATGATAGTGTGAATAAGAGTTATGATTTTGAAATAAAAAATAAAATATAATTTTTAATATGAATACCAGGAAAAAGAATTGAAAAATATAATTGTTCATCTGGGAGTTATGATTTTAAAATAAAAAATTATATTAAATTTTCTGATAATATTTGAATTTATAATAATTAATATAAATTTATTTTATAATAATACGACTGGAAACTTCTTAACGACTCCTTTTAATTTAAAATTTTATTTATATTAATTTTAAAATTTTATTTTGAATAATCTCTCCTCTCATGCTTACATTTTTTTATAGGACACTTGTAAAAGGTTTGTTGAATTTGCGTAACCAATTTTGTTAATTGGCGTGCGACATTTGGGAAGGCTAATTAATTAATTAATGGGGATTTCCGCCATCCAGAAGGCAAGGTGTTCAAGTTGCCAATAACAAATCAAGGAATGGATTGCAATTATGCTTCATCAATTGGGTGGTTGTTCAGCGTCGCGCGCCGTCTTTATAGATTGTTGTTTATGTTCATCAATCCCACTGAGTTGCAATTGATGTTCGAACCCGAAGAGAAGGGAGAGAGATCTTCGAAAAGTCAGTTGATATGATCTGATATTTTTAGGAAAGCAGATTTACTTCCTGGAAGCCGACGGCGATCAGGATTCAGGTATCCGTCTCCTCTCCATTTCTTCTCAGATCCAGTTCTCGCTTTGATTTCGGCTGTTAACTTGTGAATCTGCACTTTGACATGCTCGTTCTTTGGGGAAAAAGTCGTTTCTTGCTCTTAGAAAATGGCCTGACTCTTTGATATTGAGGTGGATGATCTGCACCAGCAGTGCTACTGTTCCCCTTTTGTTTTACCCTAACGAACCCTTAAATCTTGTTTTCATTTTTCTGCTTTTCGATTCGTAAAGATCACTTCTTGGATTGCACTGTTCTTCTTAAACTAAAATAGCGGCAGTGAGATCTGAAGAAACTGGGTAAGAATAAGTAAATTACGCAGTTCCAAGACGGTAAATTTCATGGCGGGCTCGGATAAATTGGTGGTTCTGATCACCGGCTGCTCCGAGGGAGGCATCGGGTACGCTCTCGCGAGAGCCTTCGCGGCGGAAGGGTGCGTTGTCGTCGCCACAAGCCGGTCTCTGAGTTCGATGAGGAGCCTTGAGGGCGACCCAAGGTTCTTCCTCCTGGAGCTTGATGTGGTCTCGGAGGAGAGCATTCGGAAGGCGGTCGCTGGCACCTTGGATGAGTTTGGCCGGATCGATGTGCTCGTGAACAACGCCGGGGTTCACTTGGTTGCGCCGCTCGCTGAGGTCCCCATGATGTCAGTGGAGCATGTCTTCAATACGAATGTTTATGGTAATTTTCTAACTCTCCGCTTCAACTTTGGATTCATCTTGATTGTTAGGAGAAAATCTGCAGGGAGGTGGATTAATTGAAAGAAGATTTAAGTTATTTTGTTGAATCTTATCTTGATTTTTCAATTCAGTATTAATTTGTTTCTTGTCATCGAGGGTTGTAGACCTCGTAGTTCATTAATACTATAAAGTAAAGAGCATAGGTTTAGAATCAAAGCAGAGGATGTGCAGGGAAACTAAGAACAATAGGAATAAAGACGCAGTATTGTTTCTGTATATACTAATATGTGACATTTAATTAATGGCATACCTAAAGTTGCCTTGACCTATACAAAGGGAATGGTGAAAAGTGGTTGAATCTATTTTTCTGTCTCACTTGATTTTAAACAGTTATGCTAGTACACCTTTCCAAGCACTTCCTGTGGCTGAATTGTCTTTTGTTGTTATAAAACCCATGGAAAGGTTTAAAATGAGAAAAAGGATAAGAGAATCAACACTCATGAATTCAATATGATGGCATCAGTCTACATAGACTCATCCACAAATAAGCAAATCTATATATCAGCCGATGTTCTAAATATATGAGCTTGCTCTCTGCTGCGAGATGCATGAAAACATCCAGAATGTCACTCTATTGTGCACAGCAAATTATATATTACACTTCTAGCCTTCAGATTAACTCTTATTTCTATAGTATGATTGATTTTAATAGTGATGCGTTAAAAAAAAATCTTCCACTGGGACAAGAAAATCATTGCAATATCTATCCATTTGAAGTTATGCATATATTAGGTGTTAAGATTGCTTGCGCAGGTTGAGTGTAACTTCCAGGTAAATGATTCCCTTGCTTCTCTTGCACATCTTTGTTGTTTATTTATGCCATAGAACATGGAAGTCTAAATTGTGTTGTTTTGTTTGATTGTTGTCCAATAACTTGCACTGGTAATTAATTATCTTGAACACGGCAAAAGGAAATTCTGTATGCTGCAGTGACATTTTGAAAAAAAAAAACTTCGGAATTAAATGTCATCTTCTTTGTAATAAAACCATAAATCATTTTCTCAGCGAGCTTGAACTTTAAGCAAATTAAACCAGTTGGGTTTGTAGTCTATTCTAACTCCTAGTAACATGTTTCAATCCTTTCCTGCTACTGCTTCATTCGCTCTACTAGACTGTTCATACAAACATGCTACATTCAACACTGACTAATTTTGATCAGAGAATTTCTGCATTAAAATGGTTCTTCACAGAGTTATAATTTTTTACCTTATTTTCATATTGTCTTCAGGTCCTATGAGGTTAATACAATCTGTAGTGCCTCACATGATCATTAGGAGAAAGGGTAAGATTGTCAATGTGGGAAGCATTACTGCATTAGCCCCAGGACCATGGGCAGGAGTTTACTCAGCATCAAAGGCTGCACTTCATGCTTTGACGGATACCTTAAGGTTCATTTTTTTCCTTTAATTTTTCTTCTCTAAGATAAAATTTCATAGATCAGCATCTGGTTTCAATTCTTGGCCATCCTAATATCTTTGTCACCTCATAAGCTTCACAATGGCATGTGTGACAATACCAGGCTATCTTTAATTACTCATGAAGATCCTCCTAACAAAGTAGGCTCTGGACAGTTTGAATGTTGGTAGTGACTCATAAGATAAATCCTTTCTAAGCTCTTTTCATATTTAACTCGGCTTTCTATTTGTCAAAATCCTCATATCACTGAACTAATAGGCATTTGAGAAGCAACATGCAGGACTTTTTCCTTTTCACTGGTAGGTAATTTGTTCTAAACTTGCTTATTTATTCAGCTGGTGTTGCCTTTTTTCACATCTTGCAGGTTGGAACTTAGGACCTTTGGCGTCAGTGTGATTAGTGTAGCTCCTGGGGCTATCAGATCAAATCTGGGAAATTCTTCTGTAGCTACGTACAACGAAATGCCAGAGTGGAAGTTCTACAAAACCTTCGAGGCATCAATTCGTTCAAGAACCGTCATATCCCAGGGCCCCAAAGCAACACCAGCAGAGGAGTTTGCAAAGAAGACAGTTGCCGCAGTGCTTAAGAAGGAACCTCCAGCTTGGTTCTCGTATGGGCAACTTTCCACTATTTTGGCTATTTTCTATTACCTTCCATTGTCAATCAGAGATTACATCTATAGGTTGGCGCTTAAGTGTTAAATTCCTCAGAGACAGTTTTATGAGCAATTAAAATACGATTGTGATGTAGTATGATGGTATTACCATGTCCCCTGCCTACCAAATTGCCAATTGCCTCCTGGTTCAAGGCTTTAACCAAAATGTTTACTTTCTGACTGCCTTAGTAATGTCGCTAATTCTCGGTTTGTCGAATAAGAAACAAACATTTGGCATTGGCCCAGAAAATAAAATAAAATAAAATTCCAGTTTCTTTTAGTTAACATTTAGTATAGTGAATTTTATTTTACTTCCAAAGTTTAATTTATTTTACAAAATATTTCTAGTTCTATCATAAATCTTGTGTTTGCAAAATAATTTTCAAAATCTCAAACAGCTTAGATTGCATGACCAATAAACAGTCAAGTACCCTATGATGTTTAGTCACTATCACGATTTCAAGTTGCATCAAAGTTCATCGCAAAGTCAAAACAATTACGCACTCGGCATCTTGTCGTATTGGATCTTCAAAGAAGCATCCCCAATCAGAAATGTATTGAAACCTTTTTCTCCAACTAATGCTGGCCACCTTCCTTGGTCCTAAACAGTAAGTTAACATACATCCTTCATACAAGCTTGAAATCCACAGTCCGTATGAACTTTCGAAATCTATAGTAACTTCCATCTCTAACTGGGTAGCTGAGGCTGCTTAACGTGGCGAGAAAGCACCTAAAACATTCTATTCTGGAATAATTATTGCCAGGGAAACATTTTCAATGCTAGTGTAGCAAAAAAACATCCACATTCTGGTTTGATAAATTAGTGTGATAGTTAGGTGTGTACATCACAAGGGATTCAGCGTCCCTTATTACTATGTTTTAAGAATGGTAAAATGGCATTCCCGGTGGTTGCAGTGGCCTATAATTTGGAGGTGCTGGGTGCTGTTGAAAGGTAAACTGAGGCGGTTGTTGGTTCATGGGCAAGGGCTGGTTCATGGTCAGGGCATTGGAGGCGGCGGCGGTGGTTGCATCATTGCCATTGGCTGTTGCTGCTGTGGCAACGGAGATGGTCTTGCTAGATTTATTATCTGCGGCGATGGTGGTGGTGGAGGCATGGTGTTAAAAGTGTATGGTAGGCCAATCATTACACCGCCAGAAGGCTGAAGGTACTGTTGTGTTGAAACTGGGTACATATTGAATTGTGTCTGGGATACTGAAGGTTGGCTTTGAACGTGACCCTGCTGCACCAAGACAGCTTGAGGCTGATGCTGTGTGGAAACGACAATCGGCTGAAGGGGAATTAAGGCTGATGCAGTGGTATCAGAGATTGGTGAGGGATTCTCAGCTGCCATCCTTCTATCAGGCGGGGTTATGGAATAAGAATTAGATGTATTACTTGATGTCGCAAGGCCTACATTCTTTGCCGCCTCAGCAGCGAAGGTGGAGAGAACTGATGTCATTATTTGCTGGGAATGGGTGGAAGCTGCAAGCTTGTCAGCCACTTCAGCAGCAATCGCAGCAGCAGTCTTTTTTTGGCCTTTGGTTGAGGGTCCATTTGAGTCGGCCAAGAGTGGCTCATTGTTGAGCCTCCTCTGCATGTTGGCAGCCACCTCAACCATAGCTTGTGCCAGCTGCCATTTTGCAATTCTTTTTATCAGAGCAAAAAAGGCATAGTGGAAGCATGCAAATTTTCAAGTAGAAGATGATAACTAATCACTGTAAATATGTATGTTCTTTTGATCAAAATTGATACCTGTAATTGGGTGCGGGCATTCTCCAATTCCGATTCCTGAACAAACCCACAGCGAGCAAATGTCACAATGAAAAGCAAATGCAAATTACCTTTTCTGATTAGAGTCATTAGGCATACATTAATTTCACGAATTGTAATTCAAATTCCCAACAAACCTGTTCCCATATTGCTTCCTTTAATTGAGCCACAAGAGCAGCACGAGTTGCTTCAACTAATTTGAGCTTCTCTATTGACTCCTTCAGAGCTATCTCTTGTACCTGCAGCTCTGCTGCTAATGGCTCCCTGCGGGGATCTTCATCTGAGAAAATGAAAATTATCAATTAAATAAGTTCAAAGCAATAGCAAAGCTAAGAATTCTGCAAGAAGGAACAGAAAATTTGCTTGGGTCCCTTATTTACCATGGGCGCATGCATGTTCAACATCCTTTTCCAATCTTCCTACATGACGGATAGCAGCTTTACATTTGTTCAATTCAGACTCCTCCTCGGGGTGTTCATTGAGCACACTGTGCATAGCAGAGATGATTTTTTCTGCTGTTCCTCCTATCGATAATTTCTGGTTTTGCAAATTTTTAAAATTTAGCCATTTAATTCTGAGTTTGGTCCCTGAAAACATAAATGCTTAACAAAGATTGGGATATAAAGGACTATTATCTTACTATTCTCATTGAACGGGAATCTCTCCTTAAGATTCTGACAGAACTACGTGACCGTTTTTTGTTCAAATCCAATGAAGGAGGAGGTTCACTCCCAAGCATCACTTCTTTCAGGTCACGGGCACGTGACCCAAATACTCTCCTTTGCTCCCAGATGCCAACCTAAAAAATCAAGGATACATTTGCCATGAACAACATATTCTTAATTTAATAATTGAATTTACTCCAACTTTGATCTTTAGCAATGTATAAAATGATGACATTGCCTAATATTTGTTGACAAATCATTCACTGGATCTTTTCTTTTGACATCTTAGCATAAAATGAAGCAGTTGGTTTTGTAAGAGTCATTACAGGTAAACTGTCAACATTACAAGAGTGCTATTAACAGCCATTACAGGTTATTATAACATTAGAAAGTGAAGTTTTAAAAAGTCAAGGCATAACTTTTTTTAAAAAAAAAAAAAGGCCCTAGCCTTGCGGCTTTTGGAAAAATTATTCAAATGAAATGCATAAGAGGGATATCCTTGGCTGCTAGTACAATCAATGTAAACTCATTCGTAGTTGTAAAGCTCTTGGGTGGTTTGAACCAACAAAAATAATTGGGTTCATAGATACAAATCTATGATTCATAATTAAATACATAACTAGCTGAGTAAATGCAACTAACTGGAAAGTTGGCTCAAAGACTAATTTCTTTGTTCCAATCCTAGTCAGGTCAGGTGCAATTAACTTCATTGATAGAATATTTTCCCACCAAGCCAGTAAATATTGTTACCGGAATATACTTTTTAAGGTTCCCCATTGGGAGGAATTGTTCAGGAGACAATAGAACTTTGAGGACAGTGAATAGAGTGTGATAAGTAAATGCTCAAATAAGTACTGGGAGGCAATACACATATACATTGGGAGATGAGACACAGAAGAATCACCTCAATGACTAATTCAAAAAGTTCTTTTGCAGGAAGACAGAAACCAATGATAAGAAAATGTTGTTAGCATTAAACAAGCCAAAGAGTTACTAAAAGTTCTGCAACTAGCATTTTCACAAGCATGAACAAAAGGTATGAACACAAATAGGTGGAGATGAAGAGTAACTTAATTAGCTAAATCTACAAAGATTTCACATAAATTACTCAAAGTATTTTTGTTTTAATTAAATAGGGATCCAATTTGAACATGATAATAGCATTACTCTAACTAGCAAGGATTTCAAATGCATTACTCAAAGTGTCCAATTTTCTCATTTGAATCAATGCTACACGTCAATTTTGACATAAATGTAAGCGCCTAGTTATCAAGGAAGTTATTTTGCTTCAAATTCAATCTGCTATGCTGATGGAAAAATAATTACAAATTAAGTAGGAGCTGGAAACACTACTTTTGCAGAATTAAAAAAAAAAAAAGAACAACAACAACTCACCAACCGGGACACAACATTCTTTCCATGCTCATCACCATTCTCAAGAACATCCTTAAGTGCTGCTGGAAGGACCTTCCAGAATTCACTGACAAACTCAGTTCCAGTTCGTTTGCTATTCTGCAGTATGTCGTTGGCAAGATACAGAAAAGGCACCTTCTGTTCCTTTTGTGAGCTATGGAATTGTTTATCCCAGGTTTGAGTTACCTGTTCTGCATTCTTACGGTGGAAAATACACCAATGTGACAAAGCTGTAGATTAAATAAAGTCAAGGATTTGAATTCTAGAACAGAACGATCGAAGAGGATAAATTCCATAAAAACGAAAAAAGAGGAACAACCATACAATGCTTAAAAGAAAAAAGGATTAATTCCACAAAAAGAAGGATCTAGCAGTTTTGAATAAGGTCTAATATTGTACCGAAAGAAGCATATGAATGAAATCAATTATGGAGGATACTCTCGATGCATTGCTGAGTGCTGTTGAGCTTCGACAGCTTATCCGCTAGTATCTGCTCATTGAAAACACTATTCATCCCAGAGAAGGGTGAGGCAAGCTGGCCGCTTCGTTAATTCCCACCACAGGAAAACCCTCAAACACTTTCGAACGCTGAAACCCTAGAAGTAGTGGTAAAGTGAGCGCCAACAGAGGGACAAGATTTCACCTTTATGCCTCCCGACAGAACAAATTCACCAAATTTTATTTCACAAAAAGAAAACCCTATTGATCTCCCAAGCAAGCTCGCTTCAGGAACTCAAACGAAGCCAACACAAGCAACAGAAAAAAGTAAGGACTAGGTCTAGGGCGGATCGAATGAGGACCTGCCACCGCTGCCGGAAATGGTTAGGATACAGAACGAGCCGGAAATGGTTCGTGGCTAGGGTTTGAGGGTTTTCCTTTAATCTTTGCTTTCTCCCTCAGCTCTCGGTCTCCGGATTTGATGAAACGGGATCGCGGAGTATAACATGCAACGTTACGCGAACGCTATATGTCATACAATATAACGGTTTTTTCAGAGATGACGGATTGACGGTCAGTGAGATTGTTCTATTTGTTAGAAAATATTTTTTTTTAACAAAAAAACGCAATTTGTCTAAAATTTATCAATTCTCTATTCCGATTATTTCATCAAGTTATTGAAGAAAATAATTTTTTTGATAAATTCGAAGTACAAAAATATAAAGAAAAAATAAAAAATTCTCCTTTATAAGAAGTTAGATAATATAAATTAAAAAAGTAAAAAAATTAAAAGTATTTTATAAATCGTTCAATTTAATACAAACATAAGAGAAAAAATTTGAATAATCACTGAAATTTGGCATATTTATAATAAATATTTAAAATTATGGATAAAATTGAAAAAGCACCTTTCAAATTTTTTTTTTAATTTTGTTTGAGCACTACTAGTAATAATAAAAATATTTTAATTAAATTTAGTTAAAATAATTTTTATATTAATTAAAACGACTCAAATATTGACTCAAATTAGTCATAACTAATCAAATAATATTATAATAATTTTAGTCACCCAAACTGTTACAAACACCCTATATTAATCAAAGAGTAATGATAGGGACAGTGAATTTGAGACAGTGAATGGGACAATGAATGACGTGACAATTATTATATACACATCCGATCGTCGATCGGACACTACCGACGGCCTTCGGCCGCCGCCCCGAACCAAACTATACCCTGGGGGGCACGGTGAACCCGTCGGGGATCGCCGCAATTGCGATCTCGCATCATTGACCGTCGATTTCGATAGATTCACCGTTGCCGGCGATCCTGACGAGTTCATCGTCCTCCGAAGGTATAGTTTGATTCAGAACGATAATCAGAGGCCATCGGTGGTGTTCGATCGGCGATCGGACGTGTACACATTAATTGCACGTTATTCACTGTCTCAAATTCACTATCCCAATTATTACTCTTAATCAAAAGACTTTGTAAAATAAATATATTACTTAATAAATAATACGACCGGTGTTCTTTTAATGTTAATAAAAATGATGGATGGCTTTTAATTTTTATCCTAAAATTATTATATTTATATTTTAATAATAATCAAAGGATAATGATAATTAAAAATAAAAGTTAGTAAATTCTTGAAAGTTTCATCAACTATCCAGATAAATCATATAAATCTTGACGAACGACTCAGTATCAAGACTGATTTGAACACCGCGGACGTCTCTTCTCCATCATATGACAAAAGAAAAAATCTAAAAAACATATATAGGTCTCGATGAACGACTCGAATGATTTGAACATCGTAGACGTTTCTTCTCCATCATGACAAAAAGTAACCGAGTTCTCCATTATATGACAAGATAATTTACTCCTCTTAAATATTATTCACCATCAGCCCAAATGATGACTAAATGAACTCTCTAAATAAGAATGATTTTTATTCATGAGGCACATCTCTCCTCTATCGTGGCATAAGGTGATTCACTCGCACGAACGTCTTTGCCAATCCGTTCCAGGACCAACACAGAAAACGTAAATCACAAAAATTATTAATCTGGATATTGTGGTTAGCGCGTAAGAAAACGGAAGACAATGACTTTGTCACATTTTGATTTTCAGAGTTCAAGATGATAATATCCATCACTAATCATTAATTCATCCTGTAGGGATGCATCTCTCCTCCATCGTGAACCCACACTCACACATAGCAAGACTTTCCTCTTCGATATTGAGCAAATTGCACTTTTGCATAGCAAATGTGGTTAAACTTTTTCCCGCGAGGCAATAAAACCTATTCAATACAAAGGTATATCAGCCATGCAATCTTGTTCTGAAATAAAAAATGTTCATGCTTAGGTGTTTAAGTTTGCTTTCTTGAGTAAATTCAATGTCCACCTAAAAAATAAAACAAGAGTACATCTGCTTTTCATGCTATCAAGTATTGCATTATACTCAGAAACATAAAAGCTTACCGTAGGAGGATGCATATTGATTCATCTTCATCATCAATCAATCTGTGCTATCTTCTACCATTCAAGGATGAAAGATGAATCTTATCCTTCTATTGAGTGCATTATATTTACCAAAGCAAGTTGATGATGTTTACCGTATTATTGAGATTGACAGTAGTAGAAGCCTCATGCCTTTTGGTGGGGGGAAAAGGGTTGTGCCCTGGATCTGAGCTTGCAATGTAAAATTTAGAGGACAAAATAAATTCTCTAAAGATAATCTAGTGGAATGATGCAATTGCTCATTCATCTTAAAAGATATCACTCTTATCAAAGTATTCGAGGCACTGCAACTAAGTCATCACTTAAATTGACCATAGATATAGTTCTTGAACCTTTCTTGCAACAAACAGATTATACATACAAGCATCAGAGTGGAAATTTATGGGAGTGACCCAAAAGAAAGTTTGAATACATCAATGACTTAAGAAAACAATTGATTGGTGAATCTTCTGATAACAGATTTTACAAGAGGATGAGAAACTCTAGGCTGCAAACGAGAGCCTGGAAAAAAGTCATCAAAGTTGTAAAGAGCCCAGAGGTTTGCATCTTTTTTCCCTACTACTTATTGTAAATATTGAAAACGAACATCAATACCATTATCATTCGGCGTCAACAGAATCCATAAATATATTAAACAGCAATCCTTGCTCTCCCCTTAGCGATCCTCCGAGCAATTACCTTCCGCCCTCCCTTGGTTGCCTTTCTGAGAATAAAGCCAGTGCCAAGGGATAAATAAAATGCCATATAAACAGAATGAAAATCACCAAAAAGTGATGGCAGTCAGAATTGAGTGGGCTAATTGACTAAAACATATGCAGAGCTATCACATCACAAATAAAAAAGTGGTTTACAGTGTATATACAGTTGCATTTAGGCAACTGAAGATCTAAAGCACCAATCCCTTTCACCAATTTTCCCCCAGCATTCACTTTGAGAGTTAGACTTAATTCTTAACAAACCAACTGAAAAATAAAAAGAAAAGCTAACTAAATTGACACAATGCAATAAACTGTACATCAAGATCCACCATACAAGGATCATATACAAAGAGTAGAACTAAAAACGTAATACACTAGGGACACAAGATTCCAACATAAGAATGCAATGTGTTTGGCGTGCTTTGTTGCAAGGAAAATTAAATCAAATTAAATCATTAGTGTATCCACAGAGAGAGAGAGAGACCGTGCACGGTAACCATGAGCCCTCTTCCGCTTAATGTGACTTGGCTGGTAAGTTCTCTTTGGAAGAAGTTGCATGGGCTCCTTTGTTCCATTATCAATTCCTATAGTAGACACGAGAATAAGCAAGTCTTCCAAAAATACATCAAGAAAGCTCACATTCACAAGTAGACATAATAAGTGCTATGTCAAAATACCTGACTATAGAATGCCAAAGACACAATTGTCATGAAACAACAAAAGGTTTGCATCAAGTAAATGGTAAACTAAACCTATAAAAGGTTTGGTTAAGGGCCTTAAGGCCATTTTCACATTTATATTTGTGACTTTAACTTCTTTTGCTTACATTAACTACATGTAAAACTTCAAATAAAGATTCATTTAAATTTAATTGGTGTTTTTATACTTTCCTTCATAATAGCCTACTAACGTGTGGTGTGGTCTACACCGATATTTGCTGTCTTATTAACTCCTCCTGCTCTGGCAATTGCGTGATTGGAGAAGAACGTATATTTTCTTCAATTATGGGGGTTGTTTTGCCCTTCAGATTCTTGACCTTGTGCGAGTATAAGATTCGCTTTTGGTTTAAGTACAAACAACTGGAGATAGTGATCTTGCACATGGAATATCATCTTATGAAATATGCCCGCCAAGAAAAAAACATTCAGCAGCATCAATGACGCTGGAAGGATTAATAAAGGCGACAAAACCAATGAGTTTTTGCGATAGTAAGTCGATATTATCGAGTCACTCTGACCAGTTAGATTATACTACAAGAAAAGAATTACTATGCAAACCTGTCAATTTTAGACAAATCCATCTCAACTTTAAAAAAAGAAATGCAAAAGTTGAGAAGAATTAACTTATTCGATCAGTTTTCCCATAAACGACTGCTCACCTTCGTCAATGAAGAAGCGAAGTGACGGCAGGCCACAGGGGAACAACATCTCCTGAGAGGAAGCAATAATGTTTTGTGTCACATCGACTCCTCCGTTCCTGCCTGTTGACGGCGGAGGGAAAGCGGCGACGAAGTTCGCAGGAGAACACTGGATCGGAGAGTATGAAGAGATCCGGGGAATAAGGGGAACACCGATTTGCTTAGAGGGATTGGCTACGAAGAGGCGACTGAAGAGCGAAGCTCCGGCGCGAGCTAGGGTTTTGGACGACATTGTTTGGTCTCAAAAACTTGATTTTTGTTCCCCACTACCACAAGTAGCCTGCTGATGCACAGCTGCAGGTATTAAGTTAATTGGGCCGAGTTGATAAGACCAATAGACCCGTAGTTTCTGAATAAAGTATAAAAGAATATAAAGAGTGTTCAATAATTTAACATTAAAAATAAATTAGCATTCTTATATTAATTTTTTTTAAAAAAATATAATTTTAAAATTAAATGTTTATTTAATAATTTTAATATCATATAATGATAGATATTTTAATTTTTTAAAAAAAATTATAATTGAATATTATAAGTCAATTAGGAAGGTGGGGTTTTTGATTTTTAATTTTTTTACTTAAACATTATAATTCAATTGGAAAGATGAGATTTATTATTTTTAATTTTTTTTAACTTGAATACTATAATCTAATTGGTAGGTAAATCATAGACTAAAATAAAGGGCTAACTTTGAAAAAAAATATCTTTTTAAAAGTTTGGTATTAGAATCACCGATTTAATATCAAATTTGATACTCAAAATGTTTTTTTCTTGTCAAAAATATCTCATTTCATCTTTTTACAATAAATTTAAAAAATAAACTAATAGCAAAAAAGACATACAAAATTATAAAATAATATAAATTGAAATGAAATAGATGTTATCATAAATGTTCAAAATTGTTGTATAAATTAAAAATGTTTACAAATATATAAATTTTAAATTATATTAATTTCTATGTGATTATTTTATGGCCCAAATTTATATTACGTGATTAAATAATTAAAAATAACTAATAATAATTTTAATCATTTGTATAGTAGTTTTGTCTAGTTAAAACTTCTACACTAATTAAATTTGTTAGTAAATATAATCATTTTAATTAAATTAGTACAGTATATTTGATTAAAGTTGATACATAAATATAGTGGTTCAAATTGTTATACAAATGATCAAATTATTGCATGATACATAAACATGGTCCAGTCAAAAGAATCTTTTTTTATTATTTATTGTAAAAAAATTGTCCAAAAAATCATTTTTAGATTTATTATACATTAGTTTTCTTTTTTCTTTTTTATTTTTACTTAGTCCATCCCTCCCTGTTCAAAGTCTAGCCAATCACTTGTAAAGGCTATTCGCCACCAAAAATAAAAATAAAAATAAAGGTCATAATCATCATAGAAGGAAAGGTGGTTCTTTAATTTGTTTTTGCATTCTGTAGTGCACTGAAAGAAATCTATTGATTTAGTTTTGTATTTAAAATTTTAAGAGCTAGATTGAGTTAAATATTAATTGTAGTCATTGTTAGATTGCTCTAGCTACTTTTTTTATTAACTTGAGCTTAGCCAAAAAAAAAAAATCACTCAGTTCCTTTAGTTTGTGAAGTAGGTTAATTATATCCGTCCGAGGTTGAAAAAATCTCATTAATCATTTTTTTTGAAGTAGGTTATATCACTATCAAAAATCCCCTCCAAAAAACTTGACTGATTTTTAGCTATCCAGCACTTCAGAATTTGCCTCAAGATTATCTGAAGATTGAAGAAAAATATGTAAATCTTGCACATTTCAGTGCCTCGACATTGACTGTTGTAATGCTGCTTGAGATGCCTATTGCTTTTCTATGATCTCATATTACTTTTGAAAGGATATTTTCTGTTTGTTTAGATAGCTTCCACCGAACTTTTTTTTTAAGTAATCCGCGTGATAATTTTTACGATTTGATTAATCTTGAAGATGACCAACTAAACTCAATAGTTTCATGAAAAATTCTCATTGATTATAGGATAAATCGAGAAGTATAAATGAATCTTAACATATAGTCCAGTGTCACAAATAATTTAAACTTTCGTGTGTAATTTGTTATGGATGAGATTGGAATTTTCGTTATCTAAGAACTGCATCCCACACTATTTATTGACCAACAGATTTGATTTGTGTTGGTTGATTGGAACAGTCGTCACTTGTCACTGCAGTGAAGTATCATTGGACCTTTTACACTGCTTGAGGCAGATAGGAAGGTATTACGCCATATTTGAAAAGGAAGAAATTGAAATTTCTTTGAAAATTGGAATTCAATTTCATCCTTTGATAGTAATTTTCAGGAAGTAATTGATAAGGAATTGAATTCCAATTCCTTTCAAACCCCTCAAAATAAATCACACTTAAATACCTCTGATTTATGAAAGGAATTAACTTGAACAAATTAAATTAACAAATCGTCCCCTCACAAAACAAATCAAAGTTACTCCGGCTTTATTCTCGCAGGATAAAATCGTAAAAATATAATAATTGAATTCAATTCAATTCTGTTTTTATAATTCATTCCAAACATGAGAATTGGAATTCAATTTCAGATGAATTCCAATTCTTACTTAAAAGATTTTCAAACATAGTGTTAAATCCGACACGTTCGACTAGGTCCCGGTAATTTCGGGAGGATTACCAGATAGGTTCTAGGGTCTCTGAGTCCTTGGACACAAATGTAGGGATCAAAATGTAATAAAATGAATAGTTACAAGGGCTATAGCGTATATAACCTTAAGCCTAGGGGTGTTCTTGCGATTAGGCTGAAAATGGCTGGACTAAATTGTAAAACGCCCATCTCTTAAATGCTTGACCTAATCGGCTAACCCCATTCGGCCGAACACAACTGCGACCCCTCACGCCGACAACTTCACCTTCTTCCCTCGCCCGCGTGCCCTAGCCGCAGCCGCAGCCGCACACCGACGATCTTCTTCCTTTTCCCCTCTCCCGATCGCAACCGGAGCTGCTGTTGAATTCCCCGATTCCCATCTCTCCATTTGAGCTGTGCCCTAGCTCTGGTCCGCGGTGCCACTTGGATGTTGAAGCTAGTCGAGCTCACCTCTTGGTTGTTGTTCTATTGGTACGGGAACGAGGGAAGGAGGGTTGACGGCTCGAAATCAAGTAAGCTCTAGATCTAATCTCTAGCTGCTTCCGATTTGAATGGTGGAATTCGGGATTATTGGATTTAGATGTGCTTTCTGTAGTGCAGTGGTTAAAATGATCCCGTAACTGTTTTACCATGTTTAATCCTTCATTACCTTGGATTCGTGTGTACAAATCTGTTGGGGAATATGATTTTGAATCGAAATTGAAGCTGAATAGGAGTTTGATTTGGTTTTGGTAGCATTCCTTTCTTCTTGAGATTGGCTGTTGTTGGCGTTTGGGTTCTGTCGTGAGGAAATTGTAGCGTGGAACAGAGCTGAGTGGAGCACGACATTGATTTTGGTGTGTGGAAGATCCCTGTCGTGAGCTTCATTGATTTGTGGAGTTATTTTGCTCAGCTTTGATTGCTGTGAAGGCCTGCCAATAGAGGTAATGAGTTGTTGTGGATGTAATGGTTTGATACGTGGTGTGTTCTGTCTGAACATATAGTTGATGAGTGATTTTAGCTATGTTGCTTTAATTCTATGGATCGATTGTTGATTGAATGGTAGGTTGATAGGAATTGCAGATTTTGTTTAGGTGTAGATAACTCTTCCATCAATTTCTGCCGTGAGTAGATGAAAGGGAAATTGAATTGGGATTAGCTTAGTTTCCCCAAGATGGCAGGTCTGTCTTGGAAGGATACTATTTGAAGGGAATTTTGATCCGTGTTAGATTGTTAGGGTCTTATAGGGATTGCACATGATACCCTAGAACGGATTAGGGATTAATTAGCTAGTGGTTATTGTTGGAATAGCTAATTAAATACAATCCTTGATACAGGGACTTGATTTGCTTTACGGTTGTGGATTATTGGCGGGTGGTTCTTCCGGCTTGATACGGATTTATACACTCTTGGAGGCGGGTACCCTTTGACTTATCTCTTATGATATTGTCATTTGTTTATGCATAGAATGTTATAGATAGCAGTAAGATTATACGCTATCCCTGTTTGTTATGCCTGTCCTGGATACTTGTTGTTTATCCCTGAGTTATTATGCCTGTTCTGGATACATGTGGTTTATTCCTGAGTTATTATGTTGTAGTTCCATACAGTCTCAGGTATTGCCATATCTATATGTATGCTTAGAGATCGTGTTGTACCTCTTGCATTTGACCTTGAGGGATCTGTAGTTTCCAGCCAGTATACCTTGTAGGTTACCTGTATTTCCTGTTATAGGATTTCAGACAGAGACTTAGTATACTGAGGACTTGGGGAGGGAGGTATGTGTATCTATCATACACCATCCTTGCATTGTTGCATACCGACGATCAGCGACTCCCTTGTGGTTGAGCCTAATCATCTTCCGGCACATGATATGCACACACGGCCACTCATGGGTTAGTGGATACCGCTGGGTGTGTGCATTTGCTCTGTATTGCTCCGCTCGTCCGCTCAGGGGTAGTGGTTTCAGAACGTGGTAGCAAGCAGGGATCCCTTCTCTACCCATAGACCAGAGAAGATGAGAGAGATATCTCCCCCATTTATACATGGGGCGGAGCGATAGCTCCACCAGCATCCTGTCCACTCGGTCACTCAGGAGCAGTGATGGCAGAGTGCGGACAGTGTCACAGCTCTACCCACTCGGCCGACACAGTATCGCCTGTCTCGGTGGCTTGACTGGAGTTAGGGGGTGATCATGGCATTGCACCATGTGCATATTTTGCATCGTGCATTGTTTGCTGCACTTGATTGCTGCACTTATTTGACATGCATATTCTGGAGACTTGTTATCTGAGATTATATGTCTATTGATATTCCCTTGGTACTCATTACCCTCTTTTCAGGTTAGATGGATTCTGGTATGTATCTATCTCGGTATTTTCAGTTCTAGTCTTTCCCTCTTGTTGATATGAGACAGTATTAGCGAAACTCTTATTGTATTATAACTTTCTATGCATAACTGTTGGGTATTCGCTGAGCTATGGACTCACCCCGTTGCCATACATTTTATTTCAGGTTGATGCCTGCCAGGAGATCCCTAGCAGCCAGTCCCCATCTCCAGAGGAGCTCTGCTTGGTTTTATTTTACGTTGATTTGCTTATGGACCCTATGTTATATACTTTGCTTCCGTTGTCATATTTCGAACATGTATTTATGTTTTATTCGATGGTATTGTACTTTTGAGTTCTATGTTGGACTTCGTGTAATTTCGACTTTGTTCCTGTCCCCGGCAGCTCAGGTGAGTTCGGATTTCGGTTTACGATGTTATAGTCATATATGCAGTCATATATGTGTGGATTGGAGGCCTGAGACTCTTTAAACTGCGTGGTTGTGCTATATATACTGTATACAGGTTGTGTGTATGTGTAAATTGTCCGCCGGACAGGGGAGGTGCTGTCCGATTTTATATTGGATCAGTGGCTCCTGGGTCTCGGGGTGTGACAATTTATTTTGGTATCAGAGCGTAGGTTTCGATGCCTACATGTTTTACGGGATTTTCGGTGTTTATCTGATACCAATTTATTTTTGGTATCAAGCCCAGGATGCGGGATACTATCGATTTGTGATTTCTCGGAATTTAAATTTGACACTGAACTGGTAGGTGTCGGAGCTCGGGTCTGATGTTATTCATCCGAGTACATTACGGATTTTTAAGGTCGTGGTTGCGATGCGACGGCCATTTGGGACTTGGCAGCGACGGGACATCTCCAGGCGGCAAAAGGTATATCTTCTGAACCTATCCTACTTGTAGTATTCCCTATTGGAGTTTGGATTGGTTAGATTACCCTACCATGGTGGAATTATATATTCATACTGATGGATAGAGATATATAGACTTGGTTTAGTTGGATTGACATGTTGTCAGTCTATCTTTGTCGTGATCGTTCATGTGAGCGATTAGTTGACACGGTGTCGATAAGGCCTTGAAACGGGGAATACTAATTCTCTAGTAGCATCGACTGCTGAGTCGGAAAGCATGGTCGAATATGTCGACAACCTATTGGAGGTTTAAGATTTTGGTTTTTCTAGACCTTACTATTTATAGTACGCGTTCTAGCTATTATTAGCTGAGCGAGAACTAGGGTTGTTTATCGGAGTTGGCTCGATCAGTGTAGGATCGACTTACCCTGATTCACGAAGTTTTAAACCTTTGGGTTGTTCGTGCTAGGTTAGGTGACCTGGAAGGCACGTTTAGGGTACATGATGTACATTGATGTAGTACGTGCTACCATCGTTAGTGCAGGATTGATATATCCTATTCCATGAGGACTTTGACCATGGATCATCTGTACCTAGTTGATGACCTAGACGGTACAGTTTGATAGGTGACATGAGCCGATACGGGAAAAGTGTAGAGCTAACTGTTGACACTTATGGATTTCTGTTTTTACTTGGTCTGAGTAACCAAGCAAGTATCTATGGACTTATGATTTGCGCGGAGGCAAATCACTTACAAGATTAGGCGACCTCTAGTTAAATGATATCAAGGACGACCCGTGGGGAAATAAATGAATTGTTTCATGAGTATGTTTAGATACTCCTGAGAGATAACATGTTTCTAACTCCTTCTTATGGAGTAGGATCTTAGAGGGTTTTGACTAAGGAGTGAAGGAATTGCACTGTATTGGATTACGAGTCAATGGTCGGTGTGACTCGCTAGTTCTTACACTACTCTATGAGGGATTCTGACTCATAGATTGGGTGTATATGGTTGGATAATTTCGATGGTGCATCGGGATGTACGACTCGCTAGGGTGCGGAGGATGTGGAGTTAGCTGTATCTTTACCTGTCGGTGAGATATTGGACATTAATCAGGAGGTTAAAGATGTCCACTGATTTTCGGTTATTATACTCCCATCGTGGACCTATTAGTTCGCGGGATGATAAGGTTGATATCACCAGGGACTTTCTCTCGTTGGTGTTGAGAGATATATTAAGATTAACGAATTGCTATGTTATGTTGTATTTTCAGGATTCTAGTAGTGGACATAGACCTACGGGATTTGTAGCTTTTTGAGGGATCATTAAGTGGATAAATGATCTTTTGACGGTTGATTATTTAGGAAGTTGGTTACTCATGGTAGCACATGGTACGACATGTTGGCAGAATCTTTAAATTATGTGTTATCTGCTGATGGTTTATTGAAGGATATATATAAATATATATGACATGTAATGTTTTGGAGGATGCTATTGACTTGGAGATACTTGGGTGATATTCATGGATTTGAACGTTTTACGTTCGAGGATCGGATGTAAGACTTTGCGTGAGTAATCTTAGGATTGAGTGCCCTGGACAGTTGTGATAATTAAATGGTTGTTCTGGTGTACTTGATTATCGGATGATAACCTCTGGATTGATAACTTCAGTTGCCCAGAGCAGTGTAACCTTAGGATATCAGACGAAGTGGTTACTCATGATGAGTACCGACATGTTTTGATGTTAGTGTGCCGTATGAGGAATGAAAAAATTTGGGGACCAAATTTTTATTAGTGGGGGAGAATGTAAAATACGGCAATTCGAAAATCCGGACCAGAAAATTTTTCGAGATTTTTTTTTCGGATAGAGTCTAGGGTTTCCGACTTATGGGAGGAGCCCAAAGGGCTTTATTGTAAAAATATAAAACTTATCAATGGTTTTGGATAAGCCCTTAAATTATGAGAGGGTAATTAACTTATCCTTAAAGTTTTATTGAGATGGATTATATTTAATAGGACGGTTAAATGGCAAAAACTCTTACCCTAAGGATAGAGTGGGAAATTTAGTAAAAGGTAGGGGCTTTTGTGCAAAAAGGGACCCCCTTTATTAAAAGCTTCCGCTGAGCCAAAGCCGCAGCCGCCCGACCGCTTCTTCCCCCTTCGCGTCTTCTTCCTTCGCGTGACCTAGCCGCCAGTGGAGATCGTGCCGCCTGCCTCTCATCTGTCGTTCTCCTTCGCAAGCCCTAGCCCACGGCCACACACGACCTCTCTTCTTCTCCTCATCGTGCGAACCCTAGCCGCGTCAACAGATGAGTCGATCGCCGATGCCAGTGTCAATTGTCGATGATCTAGTTGGGTAAGTATGACTCCTTGAGCAAATTCGGTTGTGTGGCAAGTGGAGGTCTTCCAATCTTCTTGGATTTCACTGAGTGGATTCCTGTGGCAGCATCGCGAGGTTTGTTCCAGTGGTATCATCCTCCGCGTGACGGATCTGGACTTAGCTTGATCAAGGCCAACTGGAGAGGGGAATTCTGTGGGTGTGCGCTAGTGGGAGGTAAGCTGGACAATTAACAGTAGGAAATTGACCTCTGATTTTGTATCTACTCTTGTCAGTTGATCTTTTACGGTTTGAATACTTGATTAGGTTGGTTGGATATGTAGGATGAATGGTGGAAGATTGAATCAGATTTTGGGTTTCTTATTTCGGCCCTGATTTGGTCTTGCCGTGAGCTTTTGATTTTGGCTCTATGTGTGTGTGTGTTTGCAGTGAGTTTTCCTTTGTGTTGTTAGGTTTATTCGTGGATGGTTGGCTAGATCTTGCAGGGGATTGATCATCGGTAAGTGTTTAATCATTTGGTTTGAATTTGTGATGTTATCACTGGGCTGTCAGGGTTATCTGTTATCGATGATTAGCGTGGATGACAGCAGTAGTTCCTCTCTTCCGGATATTCCAGTTGTTCGGGAGTTCTCAGATGTCTTTCCAGAGGAGCTACCGGGTCTTCCTCCCAGGAGACAGATAGAGTTCACGATTGAGCTGATTCCGGGGACTGCGCCAGCATCTAAGGCTCCTTATCGCATGGCACCGAAAGAGTTGGACGAGCTGAAGGTCCAACTCCAGGAGTTATTAGACCGAGGGTTCATCAGACCGAGCGTATCTCCTTGGGGTTCACCGGTTCTGTTTGTCAGGAAGAAGGACGGTTCTTTGAGGTTATGCATTGACTACCGACAGTTGAATGCAGTAACCATCAAGAACAAGTACCCGTTGCCACGGATAGAGGATTTGTTTGATCAGCTCAGAGACACCTCAGTGTATTCTAAGATTGATCTGCGGTCCGGATATCATCAGCTGAGAGTTAGAGACTCAGATGTTCAGAAGACAGTGTTCCGCACTAGATATGGACACTACGAGTTCTTGGTAATGCCATTTGGGCTTACCAACGCTCTAGCGGTATTCATGGATTTGATGAACCGCATATTCCTGGAGTATCTAGATCAGTTTGTGATTGTCTTCATTGATGACATCCTGGTCTATTCGCGTTCTGAGGAGGAGCATGCGCAGCATCTTCGCATAGTTTTGGAGACTCTCCGACGGGAGCGCTTATTTGCGAAGTTCAGCAAATGCGCATTTTGGCTATCCTCAGTCGGTTTTCTGGGGCACGTGGTTTCCAACCGAGGTATTTCAGTAGACCCCCAGAAGATCGAGGCTGTCACCAGTTGGGAGCAGCCGAAGTCAGTTCAGGAGGTTCGCAGTTTCTTGGGATTAGCCGGCTACTACCGACGATTTGTCGAGGGCTTTTCGAGCATTGCTATGTCGCTGACACGCCTTACCAGGAAAGGCGTGAAGTTATCATGGTCAGAGGCTTGTGAGTCTAGTTTCCAGGAGCTGAAGCAGAGATTAGTGTCGGCACCCGTCCTCGTTCTTCCATCAGGAGAGGACGGATTTGTGCTTTATACGGATGCATCTTGTCAGGGATTGGGCACCGTTCTGATGCAGCACGGGCGGGTAGTGTCTTATGCTTCTTGACAGCTGAAGGAGCATGAGAAGAACTACCCAGTTCACGATTTAGAGTTTGCAGCCATTATCTTTGCGCTGAAGATCTGGAGGCATCATCTGTATGGGATCACATTTGAGATATTCACAGATCATAAGAGCCTCAAGTACCTATTCACGCAGAAGGAGCTCAACCTCCGACAGAGGAGGTGGATGGAGTTCCTGAAGGACTACGATTGTACCATTAGCTACCATCCTGGGAAAGCTAATGTCGTTGCTGACGCCTTGAGCAGGAAGTCCAGAGGGACTTTGGCTTGCCTCCGGGCATCAGTTACCGAGCTGGTTCAGGGTTTCTCAGAGTTGGGTCTAGAGGAGCAGGGTCAGACTGAGAGGGGTATTCTGGCGACCATTGTTGCTCAGTCTTCCATCCGGACGAGGATCAGAGAGGCTCAGACGAGCGATCAACATCTGCAGTTCCTCGGCAGTCGAGCAGCCACAGAGCAGCAGTCTGATTTTACACGAGACAATGCGGATGTCTTGTATTTTCGCGGGAGACTTTGCGTACCCGAGTCACATCCGGTCCGAGAGGAGTTACTTCAGGAGGCACATCGCTCCGGATTTGCTATCCATCCGGGTGCCACCCGTATGTATCGGGATCTGAGACGTTTCTATTGGTGGAACGGCATGAAGAAAGACATCGCGGATTTTGTAGCTAGATGTCTAGTTTGCCAGCAGGTTAAGGCTGAGCATCAGAGACCTGCTGGACTCCTTCAGAGTATTCCCATTCCTGAGTAGAAATGGGAACACGTTACTATGGATTTTGTGGTGGGATTGCCTAGGACCAGACGAGGCCTTGACGCGATTTGGGTGATCGTTGATCGATTGACCAAATCTGCACACTTTTTGGCCATTCGGAGGACAGACTCCTTGGACAGACTAGCAGAGCTATATTGCAGAGAGATCATCAGATTACACGGCATACCATTGAGTATCATCTCTGACCGAGATCCGCGTTTCACCTCACGCTTCTGGCAGAGTCTGCAGAAGGCCATGGGTACCGAGCTTAGATTTAGTACCGCCTTCCATCCGCAGACCGATGGTCAGTCAGAGCGTACGATCCAGACCTTGGAGGACTTACTACGAGCCTGTACTATGGATTTTGGAGGCAGTTGGGAGGATCATCTGCACCTTGTCGAGTTCGCCTACAACAACAGTTATCATGCGGCTATCCAGATGGCACCGTATGAGGCGTTGTATGGTAGGCCTTGTCGGACACCCATCCTCTGGGAGGAGGTTGGGGAATCCCAGCTGTTAGGACCTCAGAGAGCTCAGCACGAGGCAGAGTTAGTTCGTACCATCAGACGCAGGATATCTGAGGCGCAGGATCGTCAGAAGAGCTATGCCGACCGGAGACGGAGATCTCTGGAGTTCTCCGTAGGTGATCATGTATTTCTGCGAGTTTCACCCACGAAAGGGGTGAAACGATTCGGTCTTCGAGGGAAGCTTGCTCCGCGTTACATCGGTCCGTTCCAGATTCTGGAGAGGGTTGGAGCAGTTGCTTACCGTTTGGCTCTTCCACCATCCATCACCGGTGTACACGATGTATTTCACGTATCCATGCTGAGGAAATACATACCAAACCCTTCCCACGTGCTGTCGGATGTCTCAGTTCCACTTCAGCCTGATGCGTCTTACGAGGAGATTCCTGTACGGATTTTGGGTCACCGAGAGCGTCAGTTGCGGAACAAGACAATCCGGTTGGTTAAAGTTGGATGGCAGCATCACTCAGATGAGGAGGCTACCTGGGAGCTTGAGGATGTCATCCGAGCTCGTTACCCCCACTTGTTCACTTGAGGTATGTATGATTAGTTACTATTCAGTAATTATATCAGCATACTTCTTTAAAGTGTTTATTATAGTGAATAGCGAAATTTGGGGACCAAATTTTTATTAGTGGGGGAGGATGTTAAATCCGACACGTTCGACTAGGTCCCGGTAATTTCGGGAGGATTACCAGATAGGTTCTAGGGTCTCTGAGTCCTTAGACACAAATGTAGGGATCAAAATGTAATAAAATGAATAGTTACAAGGGCTATAGCGTATATAACCTTAAGCCTAGGGGTGTTCTTGCGATTAGGCTGAAAATGGCTGGACTAAATTGTAAAACGCCCATCTCTTAAATGCTTGACCTAATCGGCTAACCCCATTCGGCCGAACACAACTGCGACCCCTCACGCCGACAACTTCACCTTCTTCCCTCGCCCGCGTACCCTAGCCGCAGCCGCAGCCGCACACCGACGATCTTCTTCCTTTTCCCCTCTCCCGATCGCAACCGGAGCTGCTGTTGAATTCCCCGATTCCCATCTCTCCATTTGAGCTGTGCCCTAGCTCTGGTCCGCGGTGCCACTTGGATGTTGAAGCTAGTCGAGCTCACCTCTTGGTTGTTGTTCTATTGGTACGGGAACGAGGGAAGGAGGGTTGACGGCTCGAAATCAAGTAAGCTCTAGATCTAATCTCTAGCTGCTTCCGATTTGAATGGTGGAATTCGGGATTATTGGATTTAGATGTGCTTTCTGTAGTGCAGTGGTTAAAATGATCCCGTAACTGTTTTACCATGTTTAATCCTTCATTACCTTGGATTCGTGTGTACAGATCCGTTGGGGAATATGATTTTGAATCGAAATTGAAGCTCAATAGGAGTTTGATTTGGTTTTGGTAGCATTCCTTTCTTCTTGAGTTTGGCTGTTGTTGGCGTTTGGGTTCTGTCGTGAGGAAATTGTAGCGTGGAACAGAGTTGAGTGGAGCACGACATTGATTTTGGTGTGTGGAAGATCCCTGCCGTGAGCTTCATTGATTTGTGGAGTTATTTTGCTCAGCTTTGATTGCTGTGAAGGCCTGCCAATAGAGGTAATGAGTTGTTGTGGATGTAATGGTTTGATACGTGGTGTGTTCTGTCTGAACATATAGCTGATGAGTGATTTTAGCTATGTTGCTTTAATTCTATGGATCGATTGTTGATTGAATGGTAGGTTGATAGGAATTGCAGATTTTGTTTAGGTGTAGATAACTCTTCCATCAATTTCTGCCGTGAGTAGATGAAAGGGAAATTGAATTGGGATTAGCTTAGTTTCCCCAAGATGGCAGGTCTGTCTTGGAAGGATACTATTTGAAGGGAATTTTGATCCGTGTTAGATTGTTAGGGTCTTATAGGGATTGCACATGATACCCTAGAACGGATTAGGGATTAATTAGCTAGTGGTTATTGTTGGAATAGCTAATTAAATACAATCCTTGATACAGGGACTTGATTTGCTTTACGGTTGCGGATTATTGGCGGGTGGTTCTTCCGGCTTGATACGGATTTATACACTCTTGGAGGCGGGTACCCTTTGACTTATCTCTTATGATATTGTCATTTGTTTATGCATAGAATGTTATAGATAGCAGTAAGATTATACGCTATCCCTGTTTGTTATGCCTGTCCTGGATACTTGTTATTTATCCCTGAGTTATTATGCCTGTTCTGGATACATGTGGTTTATTCCTGAGTTATTATGTTGTAGTTCCATACAGTCTCAGGTATTGCCATATCTATATGTATGCTTAGAGATCGTGTTGTACCTCTTGCATTTGACCTTGAGGGATCTGTAGTTTCCAGCCAGTATACCTTGTAGGTTACCTGTATTTCCTGTTATAGGATTTCAGACAGAGACTTAGTATACTGAGGACTTGGGGAGGGAGGTATGTGTATCTATCATACACCATCCTTGCATTGTTGCATGCCGGCGATCAGCGACTCCCTTGTGGTTGAGCCTAATCGTCTTCCGGCACATGATATGCACACACGGCCACTCATGGGTTAGTGGATACCGCTGGGTGTGTGCATTTGCTCTGTATTGCTCCGCTCGTCCGCTCAGGGGTAGTGGTTTCAGAGCGTGGTAGCAAGCAGGGATCCCTTCTCTACCCATAGACCAGAGAAGATGAGAGAGATATCTCCCCCATTTATACATGGGGCGGAGCGATAGCTCCACCAGCATCCTGTCCACTCGGTCACTCAGGAGCAGTGATGGCAGAGTGCGGACAGTGTCACAGCTCTACCCACTCGGCCGACACAGTATCGCTTGTCTCGGTGGCTTGACTGGAGTTAGGGGGTGACCATGGCATTGCACCATGTGCATATTTTGCATCGTGCATTGTTTGCTGCACTTGATTGCTGCACTTATTTGACATGCATATTCTGGAGACTTGTTATCTGAGATTATATGTCTATTGATATTCCCTTGGTACTCATTACCCTCTTTTCAGGTTAGATGGATTCTGGTATGTATCTACCTCAGTATTTTCAGTTCTAGTCTTTCCCTCTTGTTGATATGAGACTGTATTAGCGAAACTCTTATTGTATTATAACTTTCTATGCATAACTGTTGGGTATTCGCTGAGCTATGGACTCACCCCGTTGCCATACATTTTATTTCAGGTTGATGCCTGCCAGGAGATCCCTAGCAGCCAGTCCCCATCTCCAGAGGAGCTCTGCTTGGTTTTATTTTACGTTGATTTGCTTATGGACCCTATGTTATATACTTTGCTTCCGTTGCCATGTTTCGAACATGTATTTATGTTTTATTCGATGGTATTGTACTTTTGAGTCCTATGTTGGACTTCGTGTGATTTCGGCTTTGTTCCTGCCCCCTGGCAGCTCAGGTGAGTTCGGATTTCGGTTTACGATGTTATAGTCATATATGCAGTCATATATGTGTGGATTGGAGGCCTGAGGCCCTTTAAACTGCGTGGTTGTGCTATATATACTGTATACAGGTTGTGTGTATGTGTAAATTGTCCACCGGACAGGGGAGGTACTGTCCGATTTTATATTGGATCAGCGGCTCCTGGGTCTCGGGGCGTGACATATAGTGTTAAGGATCATGCGCAAAGGAGATAGCACAGCGTTAAGGAGACTGATGCTACAAGCAATGACAGTCGAGAAGACTGCTATTGACAAAGTTAAAGGTCTGGATTTGTTTGATATGAACAAAGGGAGAAATTGAAGCACTTATTGAAATACAAAAGTATTCTTCATATTTTTTTCATCCTAAAATATCTTTATTTTAATATTATTATATTAGATTTAAGTCACAATTACTGAGTGTTGATCGCGGTCGGGTGAGTCAACAAAAAGCGACTGTCACATAGAGGATTACAGGTGACACGATGATGAGGGAGACTCACGAAATTTTCTACAAAGACTTGACAGAGTGCGTCGAGGTTGGACTCGATGTCTCTACTACGATGCTCAAGTTAGCACAAAGCCACAGGAGACACATGCCAGAGGAAAAACTCAAATATCTGTAACATACGTTAAATAATAATAATAATAATAATAATAATATAAAATAAAATACTATATATTATTATATATATATTTAAAATAGAATATATATATATATATATATTATACCATAAATAAGAGTTAAAATTTGAAAATAATCATATGAAAAATTTTGGAATAATTTTTCAAATTTTTGGAAATATTTGTAGGAAGAATTGGACTGATTGGTTTGGAATTATTTAAGGAAAAGTTTAAATTTCAAATTTTAATATATATATATATATTTATATAAAATTTTTCCTTATGAATACCCTTATTATACCAAAGAGCGCACGTAACTTTTCAAATTAACCAAAAAAACGTAAGCTACTTTGATATTTACCAAAAAGCACATGTTTTTTCGTACTCTTCCCATTTTACTCTTCTATCAAATCTAACTTATATGCATGCACCTGTCGAGAAGCGAAGACCGGTTCACACTCGGGATGACTCGATCTGACCAAGACGACCTGATCTACTGCAGCACGGGGGGTCGGGCTCGGGGTTAACTGCAGATCAGATATCACTCACTCGGGTCGAACCAAAACAGAAAACACAAAGGGAGTTGAGGTTGCAAAATGGCAACAATCCCTTTTTTGGAGCTCAAAGGGGGGTTTATATAGGGGAGGAGAAGCTCTCTACCTTGTCAGAGCTGTCGTGTCTCATTAAGGAATAGTCAGTTGACAGACTAAGCTTGTGGCAGCTTTATTAGCCTTGTGAGACTGCCACAGCCGCCTGACACCCTGTGTGCATTGCCCCTTCTGATTCTCATTAGCATTCGGCGACTCTGTCAGGCGGCTCTGTGAGGTGATGATGATGTCAGAGGTCTGCTACATCATTACTACAGGGACGATCTGTAGTTATTCGATCGGCTCACTATAACTCACATGTTGAGTTGGTCGAGTAAGTTTGGATCCTGGGCCCCTGCTCGCGGAGCGAGCTCGGGGCGTTCGGCTAGAGACACTCGACCTCGAGTGGCCGACCTCGGGTGACCGACTCCGAGTGGCTGACCTCGAGCATCGAACCCGAGTCGCCGACCTCGGGCGACTAACCCTGGGTGGCTGACCTCAAGCGTCGGCCCCCGAGCCGTCGACCTCGGGCGACGGATCCCGAGTGGCCGACCTCGGGTGATTAACCCTGAGTGGCCGACCTCGAGCGTCGGACCCCGAGCCGCCGACCTCGGACGACGGATCCCGAGTGGCCGACCTCGATCGTCAGACCTCGAGCCGCCGACCTCGGGCGACGGATCCCGAGTGGCCGACCTCGATCGTCGGACCTCGAGCCTCCGACCTCGAGCGACATATCCCAAGTGGTCGACCTCGGGCGACTAACCCTGAGTGGCCGACCTCGAGCGCCGGACCCCGAGCCGCCGACCTCGGGCGACGGATCCCGAGTGGCTGACATCAGGCGACTAACCCGAGTGGTCGACCTCGGGTGATCGCCCTCGAGAGGTTGACCTCGGGTAACCGACCCCGGGGTGGCCTTCCTTGGGCGTCCGACCCCGAGCACCTGAACCCGAACCGGGACCTTATCTGCCTCGGCCACGACTCTTCCCGCTAAGCCTCAGGCCCGGCCCGTGGGACCGAGGGCAACCCGGCTTAACATTCTTTGACCCGAGTCACGCTCGATCGAACCCGACCGGGCCTCCAACCCCCTTCAAAAACCACTCGTCCGGATCACTAAAATATCTTTATTTTAATATTATTATATTAGATTTAAGTCACAATTACTGAGTGTTGATCACGGTCGGGTGAGTCAACAAAAAGCGACTGTCACATAGAGGGTTACAAGTGACACGATGATGAGAGAGACTCACGAAATTTCCTACAAAGACTCGACAGAGTGCGTCGAGGTTGGACTCGATGTCTCTACTACCATACTCAAGTTACCACAAGGCCAACGGGAGAAACATGGCAGAGGAAAAGCTCAAATATCTGTAACATACGTTAAATAATAATAATAATAATAATATAAAATAAAATACTATATATTATTATATATATATATATATATATATATATATATATATATATATATATATATATTTAAAATAGAATATATATATATATATATATTATATACCATAAATAAGAGTTTAAATTTGTAAATAACCATATGAAAAATTTTGGAATAATTTTTCAAATTTTTGGAAATATTTATAGGAAGAATTGGATTCGGGATAGATTGGTTTGGAATTATTTAAGGAAAAATTTAAATTTCAAATTTTAATATATATATTTATATAAAATTTTTCCTTATAAATACCCTTATTTTACCAAAGAGCACACGTAACTTTTCAAATTAATTAAAAAAATGCAAGCTACTTTGATATTTATCAAAAAGCACACTTTTTTTTAATACTCTTCTCATTTTACTCTTCTGTCAAATCTAACTTATATGCATGCAATCTTTTTTTCCACTTCTCTCACTCTTATGCATGCAATCTATCTTCTCTTTCCTCTCCTCTCTTCTCACTCCTCCCTCTTTTTCATGCATTTTCTTTCTCTTTCCTCTTCTCCTTCTTCTCTCCTTTAGATGGATACATGAATAACATGGGAAAAATGTTGGGCTTGATATATTTCATATCAGGCCTGCATTGACCCTAATATTTTTTATATCAAGCCCAATGTGACCTTGATATGAAAGATGTTCGACTTCGATAGGAACGTCTTCGACTACGACAACGACGACAATTGGGACGTCGACCAATTGGAGCTACGACAGATCTCTGATCAGCTTCGTCAGTGACGCATCAATCCACCGATGTAATTTTTGCATTGTTCTTAAAGTTCTCTGCTTTTTAATTTTGACTCGAGTTTTGTTTTCAAAAACATATTTTAAGAATTAAAAGAAAAATAAAATGAAATAAACATTTGATAATAAATGATTAAAATGAGTTGAAACCTGCGTACTTTTTAAATTTAGATTTGAATATTAATATTTAAATTAATTAAAATATTTTTTATTAAATTAAAACTAAAATATCATATCAGACCTATACGTTGGGCCTGATATGATTCTATAGCAAGCCCAACGTGACCATGATATGCAATCCATTACAGACCCAACAACCCCAATATGTGATATTCTTGATTTTTTCCTTATTACATTTTAATACCTTGGAGAAGTCAAAATAAATAATGTATAGCATATTTGAACTCCTTGTAACCTTAGAAATCCACGGGAACTGAAATTTTTACAATCGGAGCTTTGTAGATCAAATCAGTGGGTTTTGACTAAAACCCACTAATTGAGCTAGAGAGCTCCGATTTCATAAATTTCAATTCCCGTGGATTTCTGAGATTACAAGAAGTTCAAATATGCTATCCATTATTTATTTGGACTTTTCCGAGATGTTAAAATATAATAACAAAGAATCAAAAAAAAAAATCTAATATTAGGCTCATTAGGTCTGATATGAATTATATTAGGGCCAACATGGGCCTGATATGGAATCCATATCAGGCCCAACGACCTCAATGTGTGATTTTTTTCTCGATTCTTCATTATTACATTTTAACACCTCAGAGAAGTTGAAATAAATAATAGATACTATATTTAAATTTCTTGAAATCTCAGAAATCCAAGAAAACTGAAATTTTTGTAATTGGAGAAATAAATAATGAATATTTAAACTTCTCTCACAGCAGTCACCGCCCAAGCGAGGCCTCTGTGCGATCATCCTTAGCCACAACATGCCACCACTAGAGCAAAATCGAAAATTGGGAGTAACAAAGCCTTAATTGAAATTCTATAAATTTGTTTAAGGTATTCATTAATCCATGTTAGTTAATTAAAAGGTTAATTGAATATTTACAGGGCATGGTTAACGGATTTTGATTGATTAGATAATAATATGATTAATTGATAGGTTGGATAGTTGTTAATTAAATTGATTCATGGAACAATTAATTAGTCAATGGATTTTAGTTTAAGACTCATTTAATGAGTGATTGTAATTAATTTGAGCTTGATTGAAAATTTTGAATGTGATTAGGATTAATTGAAGGTTAAACATAACTTAAGGAAAAAGATGAATTAATTAAGGTTAAAATTATCTTAACTCTAAATGGATCAATGAATTGGATATTGGAAGTTTTTTTAATAATAATTAAGGGACAATTAATTAATTAGTGGATTGATTAATTATTTAATAGGATGATACATTAATGGTAGGTACTTGGTTTATGATTTTATATTCTTGTACTTTAGGATTGGAGCTAGATGAAATCTTCGAATTTGAAAACGGATATGATACACTATATTTACGAAGCGGGTACTTCTTCCTTGATTCTTGTAGATTCGTTTATCTTAAATGCATGATTGCTTTATTATCTAAGTAGGTTATTTTATCTTAAATCTATTCTTTTTTTTTCTTGCTTAATACTTATTCTTGATTGATCTTTAAGTAGTAATTCAAATTGTTCAGTCATACAGTCTTATCTCTTGGCTTCTGATCTAAAGGCTACCGCGTGTACGCGTGTACTATAGAAGTAACATTTGACCTATCTAGGGTTTGGTTGGCGTTAGATAAACTCTACCTAGTAGATTAGTGCACGTTTATTTACCTTGGTGTTGATTGTGTTTTTGTATCGTATTGTTTGTTTAGTTTTGGTTTGATTGAGGTTGTGCATATTAGTGACATGCATCATAGCATTGTTTGCAAGATGACGACCACTAGCTCTCTCGTGGATGAGACGGGTCGTAGGGTATATTTTCCTATTGTGTCACGCTCAGTTGGAGTTGTGTGCAAACAATTGATACTCTCCAGGTGTTTGAAGTCCTCGCAGGTACTTCGGGGGTTTTAATTTTCATTCAGGGCTACAATCTTATGGTGTGTTTGCATAGCCACAGGTGTTGGGCGCTTGTATCTTGTCCACTCAACTCACCCAATGAAAGCGGTGGTTGGTGTGTGTACAGTATAGGCCATGACATCATGCGCATATTATGCATTATGCATTTGCTTTTGTTTGTTGCATTTTGTTTGAGCTATGATTGTTGTATTTGATTTACATGCATATACGGTTATGATTTGCATTTATTATATGGTTGTTTGACAGTATTAACATTTATTGAGGTATTAGGGGGATTTCTGATCTTGCTGCTACGTGTTACATGATTTTTAGGTATGTTTTGTTCATACAGATGTATTTGTTTTATGTTCTTTATTCTAGAGACTGTATACATTTGATTTCATATGTTTGTTTTACCTTTTTATATATCATGCATTTGTCTATACTTATACACGTAGAGTTCCACCTGGAACTCACCACCCCTCGTTCTCCTTTTTGTTTCAAGTAGTTGATAGTCGCGTCTCGTGCCGCTAGGAGAGGATTCAGCTTCCAGTTCCCGCTTGAGTAGTTCTTTTTGTTTTCGTTCTTTAGTAGTAACCTTAACGTATTGGTGTCGTTTTGGTTTTTGTTATCTTTTCGGATAGTATTTGATTTTTCCTTGGTCGTATATTTATTTACTTCCTCCAGATTTGGGGTGTTGCGCTTGATTTATGGAGAGTTATTTATTATGTTTATCATTTATTATACAAATTATTTAACTACGTGGTTGTGTTTATGTGGTGTCTTCTTTTATTTCTGATTGGGGTAGATGCTAGCTGTGTGAGGCTGTGGCATGTTGTGTTGAGATATGTGTATATATAAGTTTCAGATTGTCTGTCGTAGAGGGGAAATATTGCTCTATTTTCGAGCAAGCGCGAGTCTCTGGGGCATGATAATATCTATGTGCGCGTACCTGTGCTCAGGGGGCAGATGACTTTACATTGGACTGCAACTCCAACTTATGCCCTTACATTGTATACGTGTTTTCCCACTAATCCGGGAGGTAATAAGAGAGTATCACGTGAGTAAGGAGGTCAACAATTTTATTGAGGTGGTGGACAACATCTAAGTAGAGTTGAGTCGTTTCCTGAATTTACATGACCTCGACTACTGGCAACCTCGACTCCATGACGCTCTCGACCCTAGGTCATCCATCTCTAAGCCACCTCCCAACACGATGGCGTACCCGACTTTATGACACTTCCGATTCCGAGTCGCCCGTCTCCAAGGCACCTCCTGACTCGACAATGCTCCCTACTTCGTGACACTCCGACTCCGGGTCATCCCTAATCCTGAATAGCCCCTAACTGGGGACAATAAGAGGTGGCCCACTGAAGACACGGATAACGTGCCCGTTATTACTCAAAGATTGTGGGAAACATGACAATTTCATCCAAAGGAGAGAGGGAAGACAACGCCACCATTTATTTTAGGAAGAGTGGATAATGCACGCGTAGATCTAGGGATTTTAGATTTTTTTTCAGGAAGTGAATAAATGTTCACATGGATATTGAGAGTTGAAATTATTTTAGGATGTGGATAACAATCGTGTAAATCTCGGGACACATGAAAATATAAAAATCAATCGTCGCTCTATAAAAGAATGCCCCCTCTAATGGTGGTAGGCATGCACGCACATATGCATCCAAAATTCTAAACTTCTCTTCGTTCTTCTTCCTTCACCTCCAACAAAAGATGACTGAGCATCGGAGTGGTTGCGCCGGGAATCTCTTGTCCATCATTCTAACCTTCGTTCTTTCACCTTCTTTTGTCCAAGCTCTAGCAGATCTCCCCATCGATCTTCGTTGTTTCTAGGCAATTGGCAACCAAATTATAGCATCTACACCAACACATTAGTGGTTCATTCGTTGGCGTTATCAGGTAGGATCAATCAAATCTTTTGAGAGAAATGATTGCGTTGCATGCGTCTTACGGGGGTAACAACCACATTGCCCCGCGTCTTATGGGAGTAAAGGCTACATTACCCACTTTTTTCGAGAAAAATGGTACGGTAAACTGCGTAGGATGTAGGTCTCCCATGAGGATAATCGACCGAAGAAGTCTAGTAAACTGAGTCGAAGAGGTCGAATGACCAAGATGAAGGAATCAGTTATCCGAGCTGGAGAGGTCTGATGAACGGAGTCGAAGAGCTTATGAAATCAATTTGTCGAGCCGGAGAGGTCTGGCGAATCGAATCAGAGAGATCGGATGAACCGAATCCGAGAAGTTGGACGAACCACTTTAACTAACACCCTGCCTTAACTTTTGTCCAATTGACCTAACTTCTACGTGACATTGTCACGTGGAGTCTCCTATATCGTCACATCAATAAATTTCAATCAAACATTTCTTTTATCAAAATTGATTTAATATATATTTAAATTAAGAGATATTTTTAGTTAATTAAAAATGATTAAATATTGTTGCACTTAAAATTAAATATTAATCAAAACTATTTACGCAAAAACACAATTTAGGAATAAAATTTAAAATAAAACGCTGCCGCTATGCCTTAATGGAAATTAAAATAAGCGACATTATTTTTATTTTTATTTATTTATTTTTCTTTTAAACACTAATTAAGCAGTAAAAAATGGGCTCTGCCACCAAAAGCCGCACTCCGTTCGTCGCAGTCGAGGGAGAGGCAACGGCAGCCTCCGTCGGCGATGCCGGAAATGACGACAGGACAGGGCGGAGCTGGTTCAGATGCTAGGGGTTGGGACGAAGTAGGCTACAAGAAGAGTATTCTTCGGGAGAGGGAGCTGCGATGTCGAACCATCTTCCGGACGGCCTTCTCCCCTTCGTCAAACCCTAACCCTGAAACCCTCGTCGTGGCCTCCAGCGATGGTTCCTTGGCTGCTTACTCCCTTGCTTCGTGCATCGCCTCCATGTATCAGGTAATCGATTCTGTTCTTTTACACTGCGATGTCACCCTGACGTAGAATCCGTAAGTCTGAATGCCACATTGCGGTACGTTTCTTGTTAAGAGGTCTTAAAGCATGTTTTCTGTAACTTTTAGTCTCTACCCACCCAACTATCTACTACTCGCACAATGGAAAATGGAAAAATGGGCCAAAGAGGATAAAAAAAATGGAAAGGCAATAACACTCCACTTGCTTGGTAATATAGATTTCCTGGCGTGTTAACGTGGGCATAAATTTGGAGCTGGAGCATTCTACGCACTACAATTTGGCACGTTTTATTTACCTTTTGTTGGTGTTATAGTTTGAGTTGTTTAAATATAAGTTAATAGCTTTGTATTTGCAAATAAGGAGTAGAAAACATGTTAAATCTATATCTTTTAATGAAAATTAAAGCTTCTACATATTGTAGATGCTCTTAGTGGTCATAGTTGGCCAATAATAGCAGGTGTATCAGTACTATGCTTTTGTTATTAATGATGCACTGAGAAAGCACAAGCTTTTGTATATTTGCCTTTGCAAAGTGTTGATAATTGATTCCTAAATCATAATATTGTCTAAACTTGAGTAAATTTTCTTTTAACGTGGGTCACCATTAGATTGGAATATGCATTCAATGGGATACAAATATTGGATAGAGGAAACACTTCCTAAGAGGAATTTAGGAGTTTTAAATAGGATTTGGCAAGCAATAATTTCAATGCATTGCATGTTGGTGAGTTATTTTCTGGGATGCTGGTTAAGATTCTTGGATATAATTTTGTGATTGTGGTCGGCATTTTTACCATTTTCAGGATGTGAGTGTTTGGGTTTCTAGTTTATGGGCCATCTGTTCAATTGTACAGTATAATAATTTTGTAAAACTGGAAACTGAGTTGAACTAAAATTATAGTTATTTTTTGTTTTAAGCAGTGTTCTAAATGACGTTTGAGGCGGCCTCCTAGGCGCTACCTAGGCAGGCATCAACTACACCGCCTCTGGCTGAGACAGTGCTTTAGGTGGTAACTCATATTCTTCCGCCACCGTGGGGCTCGGAGGTGTCACCCAGTCTTGGAAATGGACCCGGAGGCGTCGCCTGAGCCCGGCGACGGGCTTGGAGGCATCACCCGGACCAAACGCATATGAACTCGTCACATGGTCCCGATGATGCATTGAACTCGTCGCTCGCCTGAAACAGGGTACGCGGGTAAGTTGTAAGTTAGGATTTAATTCAATTATTTTAGGGTTAATAATTTTAATCTGCTTCTATATATATCATTATATTTTTATTTTTAAATATTTAGATATTTTAAAATTTTAATTAATATATTTTATTAAATGTAATTATTATAAAAATAATAATAATTTATAATATTATGCATACAAAATAGTAAAAAAAATTCAACTGTTTAGCCACCGCCTAGGCGGCCAAGATGGCAAGCGGTCACTGACCGCCCTGCCACTGTCTACTGTCATTTACAACATTGGTTTTAAGAAATTCTAGATCACCTCATTTTGTTACTCATTGATGTGGTTACTCTTTCCTGGTAAACAGGCACGATATCATCCTAATATGCTAGGGCTAGGTTTATTTAATGCTATTTCTCCAAGATATTCTTTCACTGTCTTTTCCCGTCTCTTCATTTTGTTTCAGCACCCGCAAGTAGATATGGTGACCGAGCAGAGGTATGCACTTTTTTCTCTCTTTAGTTATGTTTGTGATTTATGTCAGTGTCATTTGTTTCTCACTTAATAGTCATTTGCCTTTCAAATCAGGACTGCAGCAGATCCATTGTTAGCAGAGCCACATAGTATTATTCAAGCACACAAAGGACCCGTCTATGATTTAAAGTTCTATAGGCATGGAGATGGCTGCTTGCTTTTCAGGTCTCTGATTTAATGATTGTTATTATCTTTTTTGCTTAGATATTATTCAAGCATTGGCATTTCTTGGTTATGAATCTCTGAGTACATATGATGAACATGTGTCTTAGTTATTTTCTTGATTGACGATTTTCTTTCTACATTAGATATAATTGTCTATATCATGCAGCTGTGGTGATGATGGCCGACTGAGGGCTTGGAATTGGAAGGAACTACTGAGTTCACATATCGTTGCATATTGCCAGGGTATGAATGTACGAGATGCCAGTTTCTGAAATCTTTGGTTAAAATCTGTACAATGCCCTCAGGAAATATGTGCTACTTTCATTTGCTCTATTTCAATTTTTATCCTTACAGGTAATTCGTTGAAGCCAATACTTGACTTGGCAAATCCTCAGTGTGAGTAAGTTTTCTTCAATAGTACTTACTTTTGAGACAATTTTAGTGTTGTTATTTGATTTCGGTTTATACAAGTGAGATATCTGAAGCGTGACATCTATTTGTGTAGTCGTGCTAACAAATTCATGCATATTTGCTTATAATAGTTTCAAATATTTCAATGTAAACTTTTTTAGTTTAGGCATCAATGGTTAAGCATTCTTTGATAGTAAAAAAAAAATGTACACTAGATTCATTTTACAATGAAGGTGTCCCACTCTGGCTTTGTTGAGCAAGGTTGCTATCTTTAGGTAAACACTTTTATTTTACCATGTATGCACTTTATGTAGCCTCCTATTCTTCCTTGTGTAATTGTGGTACAAGTATTTCAAACTTTAGAGTTTTTTTCCCCAGGTTTTCAATGTATGTGTTTAGCCGACCCCACCTAGTGGGATAAGACTTGGTTGATGTTGTTTTCAATGTATGTGTTTATCTTTTTATTTCTTTTGATATGATGCGAAATTTTGCCTTTTCTTTTTTCATTTCAGGGGTCCTTGGGGTGCTCTATCTCCAATTCCGGAGAATAATGCTATCACAATCAATGAACAGGTTGTTGCACATTTTCTTGTCTTTTCTTTTGTATGCTTCATTTGTGTTTAAGGTATGTTCTGGATTCATGATAGAGGTGAAATGGATGATTGGTTTACCCTTTCTAAGATAAGAATGTTGTTGGATTTGCTTTCTAGAGCCTTTAGGTGGTTTTGTAGTGCATTTATTACCCCTTCCGCTCATTCTTATCTGAATCTGAGCACTCTTATGATAATTCATAAACTTTTAATTATCTCACTATTGGAAGTGCCTCAATACTCACCACTTTCGTTATGCCATTCCTGTCAAAGATAAGGTGTTCCAGTATGTGAAAAATGTTACTTCTATAAAATATATAATTCGACTCAATCTTGGCATATAGGTAGATGTTAACTTCATAGTTCATTATAGTTAGTTTTTAGTTTCATGCTAAGTTGGATGATTTTCAATTTTCATATTATTTTGTTTGGCAATATCTTTACTCTGCATGGGTTTGGGATTTTTATGCCTCTTAAGTCCGGGCTTAGGCATTACGTTTTGACCTGAATGATTAGAAAAATAAATTTAGGCTTGACTAGCCTTCGCTTCGAATGATCAGTTCTATGCCCTTTCCATCCAATGGCAAGTGTCATAGGTCATGACCACACTTTCCTTTAGATGTTAATCTTGGCACTAGAAGTGGATTTGCACTACAAAATGTTGGTGATGAACTTCTTTGAAATAGGAAGGCTCAGTTTATTCAGCAGCTGGCGATGCTTGTGCATACTCATGGGACATTGTATGTATCTTATCCACCCTCAAAGGGGATTTCATTTTTGATTGTTTATATGCTTATTTGATATGTGAAGTTGTTTTTTTCCCTGTTAAAACCTTTAATAAGTTGAGCCTTATTGCATCTAGCAAACAGGGGAACAAAAAATGGTATTCAAGGGTCATGCAGACTATTTGCATTGCATCACTGCTCACAAATCTAGTCATCAGGTTGGTAACCAATTCTTTTTATTTGTTGATTAAATACCCCCATGGTTTTTTTTTATTATTGAGCTGGTTAATGCGGTAAGGGATGTTTTCCTTGCTCTAAGATAACAGAAAAGCATGATTGAAATACAAAAGGCCGGAAAAATAAGCTACACTAAAGGGCCATTAGTTTACTGAAAAATAATTTAATTATGAAAAATATTTTTAGAAAATAAATTATCTTCTGTTGGTTGAATGCGATAATACATATTTTTTTTTATTTGGTGTACAAAGAGCAAAACATTTAATTAAAAGTATTTTCCTGTGTTTGGTGCATATTTAAGAAAATATTTTCCTACGCTCAAAATGCAACTTGAGAGCATGATTAGAAAAATTATTCTGTTGATTGGCACGACTGAAAATTTCTCGAGATGCAACACGTCTCTGGTTTTGTTCCTAGTGGCTCCAGAACACAATTCCTTCCTTCTCAAAATGTAACAAAGAGTTACATACTCCCTCTGTGAGCAACCCCCTCCCTCCCTCCCTCCCTTGACGATTCTTTCTTTGCGATTTGTTCCTGTACAAGCAAATCTTGAGCGACTTTGATTTTTTGTAATGTACTTAACAATAATTATTGTTTTGCAATCTACTATCGAACATAATTGCCTAAAAACATTTAATTCAACTTGTGCATCTTATGGATGGTATGCTCCTGATTTGCATATTTATCAAGAGAAATCGCTAAAAAAATTGCCACAAAGATTAGTTTACTCTACAAACTAATGCATTACAAACAAATGTTAACCTAAGCTTTGTCTTACTGAAACAAGGGAGCAAGTGTCTTGTGAAATTTTTTCAAAAGTTGATACTCACAGTAGTTAATCAAAGATAGATATGATACATGTAATGAGGCGATGCCTCAATATTCATAAATGCCACTAAACTGCTTTTTAAACTCTGTGCATTCCCCTTTTATTTTGTTATTTATTAACATAAATTTAATTCCATTACGACATGGTTTTACAACTAGTTTTACAATATTTCATTTAATGCCTGACCTTTTTCAACTATAATTCTCCGGACACCAAGTTTGTTCTCTCCACTTAGACATTTTATATGGTTCTTTTTTACATCTCAAGCACTGTGTACTAACTTGTTTTTTATGCTTTTGCCTTTTAAGATTATCACAGGTTCAGAAGATGGAACAACACGAATATGGGGTGAGTCAGAGACTTAATAGTATAGTGCTGTAGAATTGCCTATAATCTATATATATATATATATACATATATATATGTGCCAAAGTCTATAAATATATACTTGGAATGAGACAGACTGAAACAATAAAATGTATTACTGTTGCTAAAGCTAAAATGAGTAGTCCATGCTCAATTTTTAATTTGTAGATGATATTTTTGGAGTCTGACGAATTTTCATTGTATGAGTTTTCCCAATTACAAATATGCTTTGTCATTCCGTTTTTGAGATGCAGAATTTGTTAAGTGAAGGTTGAGAGAGTGAAAATAAGATATCTGTATTGATTACTGAGAGCTTTGGCTTATGCAAAGGAATCTGTAAGGCTACTCAATGAACTCTTTTTGTCTTTAAGACTCCAATGAGGCTACATTGGTTGCTTAATCTTCCTTTACAAGGGGATACAGATTGACTTGAATTCTGATGAGTAATTTTTAATTCCTAGAACCATTTGGTATCAAACATTAACTTTAGTATCTCAAAAACCTCAAGTCCTTTGCATATTTGGTTAGCTTGGAAGTGATGCTGAAAAGCTAAGGTAGAATGAGGCAGATTGAGAAGGTAAAGGTCATAGTGGCTAGCAGTCTTTTGGCAGTAAGAATATCAGAGAATAGTTTGATATATACTTGTGCATGTAGTTTTATGTTTTTCTGATCATGGATATGTGAGACGTGCTGATCTATACTGCTCTTGAATTATTTGAATTTTAGATTGTAGAAGTGGATTATGCACTCGAATTATACATCCTGGAAAGAACTTCAAGTCTCAGCAGTCTTCTTGGGTCAGCTGTATAGACATTGATTCAAGTGAAAGTTGGCTGGTATAATTTCTATCGTAAAAGCATATGGTATTTTCTATATTTATGCATTTGAGAAATTATGTTATTCTAGTTCTAGTTTCTCCTGGTGCAGATTTTAATATTTTATTAAAATATATAATACTTCATGGTTATATAGCAACTTTAACTTTTTGTCGTACATGATTAGTAAGACGTGTTAATGAAATTTCAGTGATTATTTTATAATTTTTTATTGATTCAGAGTAAAAGATTATTCAAGAAGTATAACATTCAGTGGTGTAGCCAGAATTTTCAATTAAGGGGGAGAATTCAACCCGGCTAGGGGATGCTGCTGAGGTTGCACCCGGCCTCGCGACCTCGCTGCGAGGCCGTGGCCAAGGTGAGACCTCGCTGCGAGGCCGCTGCAAAGAGAGGAGAGGGAAGGGAGAGGACCGACGGGATGTGTGTCAGTGTCGGAGATCGGAGAGGAAGATTTTAGGGCGTTGGGAAGAAAAAATCAAAAAAATTAGGAATGAAAATCCTAATTAGAAAGTCAATTAGTGATAAAAAATAAATAGTGATGGAGACTTAATTCTGTCGCTATTTTAGCGACGGAATAAGTTTCCATCGCTAATTAAATAGGTTAAATAAGTATAGAGATGGAATTGGCGGAATTTAATTTCTATCGCTAAATTAACCATTGTAATTTATTTTTGTCGCTAATTAGCGGCGGAAATTAAATTCCGCCGCTAATTGCGGGTTTTCTTGTATTGAATTGATGAGTCCATCGATGCCATAAATGATGTGATTCAATTGATCAAACTTTCGAATGGTCTTCAATGAAATTGATCACCTTCATATAACAAATCAAATATTAAATGCACGGAATACCTTAAATCGGTAAACACTAACATACTTGGCTAACAAACAAAAAATGAATATCTAAAAATTTAACACTATATTTTTCCAACACTTAAATTCGTGATCGAAAGAGATAAGCAAGAAAACTTCACATCAAGTGTTTGTTGTGGAGCGTCGGCGAAGTGACGACCGGCGCTAGCAACAATAGAGTGCGGTGACAACAATGTGCAGTGATAGCGACGTGGGCGACAATGACAACGACCTGCGGCGAAGGATTTTGAGGGGTAAATTAGAGTTAGAAAATAATAAGGGGATTAGGGGAGGGGGAGGAACTAGGAAGAAGTAACATGGGAAAGATAAAAAAAAGCTTTGCTTGGGAAAAGAGAAAATGTTCGGCTAGTGGGTTTTAATGGGACTTTTTGCTAAAAAAATTCCAAAGTTTTAGAATTTATAACTAGGGCCCTTTGAATCCCCTCCAAATGTATTATTATTATTTTTTCAAATTCAAGGGGGATGGTCACACCCACGTAGCTACGCCTCTGATAACATTGTTTAAAGTTGGAGCTTGTTTTATGTTTGACTAGGCTAAAGATATTAGATTATTGGGCATTGATTAGGTGAGTGTAGTCTTACATTAATAGTTTTTAGATTAAAATTTTATCATGTCTATGGATACCCATGTATTAGTTTTCGCATGTTGAAATTGGAAACAATATGATATTCATTTTCCTAAATTTCTAGATGGTGTTAACTCCTTTCTAAGATTATATTTTTGTAGCATTCGCCTTAGGGTAGGCCGGCCGAATTCTTTTAGCAGGAACCATGATTTGTTTTCATCCCCCAAGCTTTTGTCATTCAGGTGATCATGCTTGAGGCTCTCATGTTCAATCTGATTCGCAGGTTGACGTAGTGGATAATTATCGTCTCCATTGATTTGCGCATGAATGCCGGAACGATCTTCTAAATCTATCGATTCGAAGGGAGAATACTAGGAAATAGAGAAAACACCATGTTCCAAGGAGATAACAACTAAAAATAGTATTAAACCAAAATAGTCTCAAAACATTAAACAGGACGCTTAAATAGACCGGATGCCCTAATTGCAAGACAAAGATACCAAAAATAACCTAAATACCCAAAATATGAAACTTACTAAAAATGGTAAAAAAAAATTCATAGGCTCCAAAACGGGCTTGAATGCCGCTTTTTGGGTTCGAAACTTGACGATTACGGTTCCAAACAATAACGTAGATCTTCAAATTCTACACACGTGATTGCATACAGAACCTAATTCCGAGTCTCGAGTCAAAAGTTATGGCCTTTGAAAAATTGCTCTGGGTGGAGAGAATTCGCCCTCGAATTGTCGACCACTTCATCATCACAAGAATCACCATGGAAGGGAATCAAATGCTTCGCATTAAAAACATTGACAGTACAAATATGACTAGGCAGTTTCAAACGATATGCATTGGGGTTTATCTTCTCAATAATCTTGACCAGGCCAATCTTCTTGCCTAATAATTTGAAGTAATACCTAACGACAAAATGATCTTTAGTTAAAACGACCCACACATCCCCTACATTAAACTCCCAAATGCTGACGCTTTTAGTCTACAGTGTATTTGTACTTTGAATTGGAGATGGACAAACGATCGTGTACCGTCTTATGGATCTCTTGTAAGCAATCCACAAAGTTAGCTGCCCTACTATGTATCAGACCCACACTAGGCAATGTCAACAAATCTAGTGAACCATGAGGCTGAGCTTAATAAACCACCTAGAATGGCTGAAACCAGTACTACATTCACGACATAACTTTTGAACGACAGCCAATCAACTTTTGAACGACTTCAGCATAAATAATACGTTCACAATTTCTAGCATTTATCACAAAACGACATACACTGCCTAGAATGATACAAGTCCACTGAAAGATATTATTATGCAGCCGGTCATCATTTTTGGGGTCAAATAGGAATGTCGCACCACCAATGCTGTTCTGACATCTCCTTCTAACAATACTTCGTTATTGGCCGCATTATACTCGGTCCCCAGTGACTTTGCTACATCATCCTCACAATCTTCGTTGTTCATAAATAGTGCTTTCTTTCCTGGAGCCTTCTTACACTTTGACTGTTGTATTTGATCTCTCCACAATTGAAACACTTTAGGTCACCAATTCGGCCACTTTCTCTGTTAATTTGCCCAACACCTTTATTGATTCCCATTTGCTGCCACCACCAACAGTCACTGTCCACGGACCCCACTAGGGCCGTTCACAGGAAAGATTTCACTGTTTCGACGTGCATGTTTCTCTACAACCAACACCGTCTGGTGTGCAGTAGACACAGAAACAAGGTTAAACATATTAATGTCTTAGATCTGGTATTTCAAACCCCTAATATACCACACCATCAACTGATCTTCCGTCTCATGTATTTCTTTCCTCGCAAGGAGTTGAAAAAAAAAATCAGTGGTATATTCTTCTACTGATCGGGTGCTTTGCTTCAGATTCTACAACCTTTGATACATCAATCACTGAAAATTGTAAGGCAAAAAGGTCTCCCGCATGAGCTCCTGCAGCTTCTCCCAGTTGGTAATTTTGGCCTTACCCAATCTGTTTAGGGTCAATTTGAGGGGCGCTTGGTATATATTCGGCAATGGAATGGTAATGAATTTTGATTGAGGGGTTTATGGGTTTAGTGATAACCTAGTGGTGGTTGGGTTATAAAATCAAGCGTATCATATCCATATTTTGGTTCCGATTCTCGTATACCAAGCATCATAAATGGGAATGAAATAGATTTCATTCCCATTCCCGCCTTCTAAACCCGCTTACTGAGTTGTTGCCACCATGCAGTCGCTCTTCCACGCAATATGGTTGCAACCAAGGGCACACGCTTGTCTTCAGCACCTCTTTGAAATCCAAGATTTCCTTCACAGAGGCCAACCAATCCAGGAACTCCTCGGGTTGTAGGCTGCCACGAAATTTCAAATCTCTGTTCTCATCCCCGTCTCCCAGCCTCTGCGATCCTGCTTGACTATTGCTCTGCGTCGCTTGTGGGGAACCTCCTCTTCATAAGTATCCTCTTCCTCTCCGTCACCCATTTCCACATCCGAGTTTGTCCGATAATGGCGTTGGCCTAGATTCCTTCTATTTTGATTTTCAAACAATGCAACCATCCTTTCCACAATACCTTTCATCCGTTCACCAATAACTCGAACTTGCTGCTCGATATTGTGTTCATACACGTTGATGTTGTCAATATATTGTTGTAAAAAAATATTTAGAGGCTTTGAAATGGATCTAAACAACATTTTCGGGTCTGAAACTTGGCGGTAATGTCCTAGATCTTCAAATTCTGCATGTGTGAGCGTAGACAGAGTCTAATTTCGAGTCCCGAGTCAAATGTTATGGCCTACGAAGATTGCTCTGTTGAACCCGCATCACAGGTGCACTTAGCAAGGTTGATTTCCCTAACCCATTTGCTCTTAGAAATATGAAGTTCTCACTTTCCTACACCTGGATAATTCTAAATTCATCAATGTTCCTCCTTTGCTTGTCATCAGTTAGGTGATCATTGCAGTGCCACAAATAGAGAACATCCATTCATGATCAGGTGACATTAAAGAGGGCCAGGACAAAAGGTAGCAGGCAAGAGGAGAGATCTTATCATCCTCCCTGCCACAAAGGCCAAAGCCCCTAACTTACACATATGAGGGCCTCCGAACCACGTAAAGTAAAATGCAGTGTTAGAGCGTGTTGTATTTACTCTCTTTGTTCTTCTGTGATCATTCTTGACACGAATCATCACACATGAGTGCTACTAAAATCGTTTGTATTTGAATTTTGGGCACCATCTATTCCCCCTTATTGTCGGACCGTCTCTATGATCCAGATTCTACAATTGTTACATCTAAGATGCAAAATTAAACCCAGCATTTGTTCCATATCACTGTCCATGTCTCATGCCAATTAGATATACATACCGGTATATTGGCGGGTGCCATATGCTTCTGTACATTTTATGCATGTTAATGTGTATAATTTGCATACATATATATTATATGTATAATTTTGTTTTTTAAGAAAGAGCACCCTATGTCTACACCATATCTAAAATCTAAAAAGAATTGAAATGCAAAATCTAAGTGGAATTCCATAAATGGAAGGGGATTTATTTGTTGAATCTTTAAACATGATATGCCCCACAACACCTCTATGCTGATTGGTTTGATCCAAATCTGTTGTTTTGCCTAAAACCAAGATAAAAAAATCTTTAGATAAATTGACTTATATAGTATATATATATGCTAAAAATGAAATGTGAGTAATCTTCTTATGGTCACATATGGATTTAAGGTATTTAGATTGTGGACAGGGATTTAGGTTTCGAGCCGTTTCGGACGAAACGGGCGAAACAGTATCGTTCCGCCCGTTCGCCGAAACCGGCACGAGGAAGGCCATCGTCTCGACGCGAGCACGCGCGACAGCGGCGAGACAGCGGCGAGTGGCGAGTGGGGACAGCGGCGAGTGGCGACGCGGCGACAGCCTGTCTCGCGCGACAGCGAGATTCGCGGCACAGCGAACGCGCACGGCACGCGATTCCTTCTGTCGCGCGTGCATCGGTGCGCCAGCCTGTCTCGCAGTTTTTTTCCGGCTATAAGAGGACGGAAGAGCTCCGGTGGTGAGCAGCAACGAAGACGCAGCGAAGCGACTCGAAGCGTGGACGCACAGCAGCGAAGGGCGGCGCGGCAGCGACAGGTATGATCAATCGATCTCCGCAGCTTCGCCGGAGGCATTGCGGGACTTGCCGGCGTCGCCGGAGGTGTCGCCGGAAGCCTCCGGCGTCGCCGGATGCCTCGCCGGATGCCTCGCCGGACGGTGGTGGAGCTGGACGCCCGGCTCCTCCATCTTCGGCGGATAGTTTCGCGGGTCGGAGACACGGCGGATCTCCGGCGACGTCGTCGGAAGCCTCCGGCGTCGCCGGAATCTTCGCCGGAGCCTGCTGGAATCGTGCGCCGGGCGGCTCCGGCGGTTCTCCGGCGGCGAAGCCATTTTGGCTCGGCGGCGGAAATCAGGAATTTCCCGATTAATTCCCGATTTCCGCCCGTAAATAAAAATAAATAAATAAATAAAAGTATTTATTTAAATTCAGCATTTCCTTTTTTAATTCAAAAAATTAAATAGATTTATTTAAGGAATTTTTTGATTTTATTTTTCTATTTTAAATATTATTTAAAAATTCTAAAAAAATTTTAAAAACCCTAAATAAAATCTAAAAAATTTATAAAAATTATTTTATAATCTGATAATTATTTATTATATTTATTATATTATATTTAATTAATATTTTAATATTTTTATCATTTTAAATATATATTATTTAAATAATTAAAATTATTGTTCCAAGTTTACTTGATAAAAATGTGTTGTAGACTTGTAGTAGATTACTTTAATGAAGTTGTCTTTTATAGTTTTATATATTTAATTTGTTTGTTTATAATGATAAAATTGTTATTGACAATGATGACTATTATTTGAGCTAACAATGTGAATTATTCTTAATTTTTTATAAGACATAGGTAATGGCACCCAAACATCAATATGATTCAGCTTGGAGACACGCACGCCGATTAGAGAATCGATTCCATTGGCAATGTTTACATTGCGATATGATTGGACGAGGTGGTGGGGTCACACGCCTAAAGCAACATCTTGCTGGTGGATATCCAGATGTTTCGAATTGTCCAAAAGTTTCTCAAGAAGTTCGTCGTGCAATGAAAGAAGAACTTGAAGGTTACAAAGTAATAAAGCATAAACAACAACGAGAACGTGATCTTCTTGATAGTCGAATATCTAGAGAGCCAATATATGATGAATTTGAAGATCGTGGTGATGTTCCAAACGATGGAGATTTTTTAGCAGCTATCAATGCCTCGCGAACTCAATATGACTATGAGCAAAATATGCGACATAGAAGTGACTCAGCTGGTACTAGTAGAAGTGGCTCAACTACTGCACCGACATTAGGAAGGAGTGCAAGTTTTCGTAGTACTTCAACACAAAGTGGTATTGGTCGGTTTTTTTCTTCTATGGGAGGACGAAGACGTGCAGTTGATATTGCTGATATTGATCCACTGGCATTTCCAGACCAAGCTAGCAAACAGACTAGGATTGATGATGCATACACAAAAGAGAAGAAGAAATCAATCGGTAAAAGCATTGCAAAATTTTTTCATTTTAATCATATTCCTCCTAATGCAGCAAACAACACATACTACCGTAGCATGATGTCCGACTGCATATGAAATTGCTGGTTCATATTTAGATGAACAAGTGGAGGAGATCAAAACTTGGATCCTATCATGCAAAAAGCAATGGAGCTTATATGGGGTTACGTTGATGTGTGATGGCTGGACAGGACCTACACGGATGAGTATTATCAACTTTCTACTATACTGCAATAGAAAGGTGATATTTCATAAATCTATTGATGCAACTACAGATTTTCATGATGCACCCTATATATATCGTTTGATGGATAGTGTAGTTCAAGAGATAGGTGCAGATTATATAGTGCAGATAATTACAGATAATGGTGCCAACTTTAAGAGGGCTGGAGAATTATTGGAGCAAAAATATCAAACATTATTTTGGATACCATGCGCAGCACACTGTATCGATTTGATGATGGGAGATATTGGTAAACTCGATATAGTGAAGAAGGTAGTGAAAAAAGGTCAATCTTTAACAAAATTCCTCTATAATCATCATTGGGTTCATGGATTAATGAGGAAATTTATCAATGGTGAGATTCTACGACCAGGAGCGACTAGGTTTGCCACTCACTTTCTCCTGTTAAAATCGTTGAATCAAAAAAAAGTTGGATTGAAAGCCATGTTCTCTTCTGAGGATTGGGAAGCCTCTCGATATTCTAGCACAGCCGAAGGTAAAGAGGTGCAAAAAATTATTATATCTGTTAGATTTTGGGACTATATTGCAGATATTCTTCTAGCAATAGAACCTTTGTACGTTGTTCTACGTAAAGTCGATATGGACAGGAAGCCACAAATGGGCAACGTTTACCGTCTAATTCATGAAGCAAAAGAGGAAATTAAGAGACGTCTTCAATCACCAACCAAATATCAACATTACATTGATATAATCAATACAAGATGGGACGATCAAATGGGAAAATATATTCATTTAGCAGGTACGTATTTTTAAATAAAGAATTTCTAATAATGTTATTAATAATTGCATTTTTATATATGTTTAATTATTGCAGGTTATTATCTCAATCCGGCATATCAATACCGTTATAATCTTGGCACAAATGATGATCTATTACAAGCCCTCAGACATGTGATATCAAGACTACAAACAAATAGAGAATCAATTGCTGAGACTATTAATGAAAGCCGATTATTTCGAGAGGCATATGGTTCTTTTAGTGATCCTATTGCAGTGTCATGCAGATATAAAATGGATGCAGGTAAATATAGTAAAAATTATTATTAATTATTGTTAGCAAATAAAAATATTATTTTAATTTTGTTCTTATTTATCTTACAGCTGAATGGTGGTTACAATATGGAGGATCAGCTCCAAATTTGAAAAAGATTGCAGTACGAATTCTCTCACAGACAACATCTTCAAGTGGTTGTGAAAGAAATTGGTCAACTTTCTCCCTCATTCATACAAAAGTAAGAAATCGTCTTTCTTATCGTCGATTGGAGAAGATGGTCTATGTTCATTATAATATGCGTCTTCAATTAAGAGCAATAACAGAAGAAAATGAAGAACAAGAGGCTGGTGATGTAGACCCATTTGATATTGGATTTGTCCAAAATGAGAATGATCCAATGATGGATTGGTGGAGCGCTATTGAGGCTGAAAATCCATTACTTGATGAAGCAGGAGACCCACCACGACCATCTCAATTTCTCACTCAACAGATTGAAACAATACAAACTACAGGAGATATCAGGGAGGGAGAAGATTATAATGAAGCTTTTGATCAAGAATTTCGATTTTCTGGATCTCGATCAAGACATTCTGAAACATCCCAAACCCAACCAAAGTTCACAGATAAAGGTAAAGCTCCTGCAGTTTTTACTAAAAAGAAAGAAAAAGTCAAGCCTCCTGCTTTTACAGGAAGGGGTCAATTGAGAATTAGAGAAAATCCACTTGATGCAATTAATGAGCAAGAATATGATGACAGTGATGAAACATCATCACCTTCTGATATTGTAGTCCGACGAGAAGTTAATAGCAGTGCAAGTACTCATGCAAGTGATGATAGTGGCGATGCATCTGGTGGTCAAAATTATGATCCCCCTACTCAAGCACCGGAGCCATGGACATGTGAGGCAGATTACACACATACAACTCAAGATGATGATCATGGAGCTAGACCTATTCAATATCAACGTCGAAACAAGGATGACAAACAAAAGAAAGCTCACAATTATCAAGATATGCGACAGAGTTTAGCTGACATTGATTCTGATCGAAGTTCATCATACTCTCAGCCTTCTTATTATAACTCTGATGCATCATATGGTGATCCATCATACCACAGTTCAGAGGCATATGTTTATCCTTATCCTTATCCTGTGCCTGTACCTGTTCCGATTTCAATGGTGCCAGTTCAAGTCCAACTTCCAGTGATGAATCGAGATACGCTGATGGACATGTGGAGAAATCAGTATCAATATTGCATGATATGGGATGCTTATTTAATTTGGGCGTTAGAGAACTATGGAATTGATCTAAGCAGAATGCTACAAGAACCAATGTCTTCATCTGATTCGCGTCACTCCTTTTGGTATTAGTAAGGTGACATATTGTAATGTATCAATTTTAATTCGAGTTATTGATAGATCAATTTTCTTTAAAGAAAGTTATATTTAATTGTTTTCTTAACAATATTAAGTTGTTCAATAATTGAAAACTTATATCAAATCAACATACAACTTATTTTTAAATTATACACAATAAATATATATTTATCTAATAATTATTATATATAAATAAAAAATACCGAAACCATACCGGCACGAAACGATACGATACCGAAACCGTATCGTTCCGGTCTGGGACCGAAACATCGGCACGGGTCGATACTTAAAACCTTGATTGTGGATGCCATTTATTTGTATAATTAGTCTTCCCGAATTGCTTTCCGGATACATTTTTTAGGCTTAATTATTTGCAAAAAACTGTACATATGTTCTTTTACTTCTGAACTGCGACATACCATTCTTTTTGTACGACAAATGAAAGGTTTTGCAATGCTCCCTTTCAGGCTTGTGGAACTGGTACTGGATTATCAGTTTGGAGTTTGCTATCCTATGAGTGTATCTTTAGCATGGGCCATTATGCTCCAGTGCAAGATTTGCTCTTTGATAATAATCAGGTAAATTCGTACATATCAAAGTATACATGCTGAGCCTCATCTTGATATGTGATTGAATACATGGACCTCTTCAAATTAGCTCAAGGAACTTTAAGTCTTATTAGTCCTATTTGTCTTTTGGAATCCCTTGACGTATGCAATTTTTTTTTTTATCAATTGTTACCTGGATAGACAAATATCCTTTTCTGTTGAATAAAAAAATTTGGTACTAGGTGTACCATGCTTGTTTTTGTGCACATGAATTACATGCACTTAACAATATGTGACTGTTATGTGCGTTGAACCAATGGACATGGCACAACTCACTATGTTGTGGCATTTGTAATTTTAAGTTAATACATTTTGAATCTAAACCTTCCCTTTTTTGCTTGTTCTGGTTTGGACATATCACATGTACAATATTTGACTAGTTGTCCTTTATTATCTGCCGAGGATTTTGTTCCCAGCTGTGTTGAGGTACGTAATATAATGTTGTTCTAGAAGAAAGATTTATGAAGGTTTTTCAAGGAGAATTAACTTTTAATATATCATCCAGAATTAGGTCAGTGATAGTGAGAGTGATTTGACATTAAAAAGAAAAAGGAAAAAGGTCACACGCTAATCTCAGGAGCCCCACACGGCCAACCCCACAATCATCTGTAGAAAGGTAAATCAGGAAATTAGCAGACCACCATATGAGAGGGTATTTCTCTCAGCTTCGGCGGGAATCGACCCTTGTTTGATTTGACAATTCTACCATATGGTGACCAACTCAATTAAGCGCTGGGGGCTAGTGATAGTGATAGTGATAGTGATAGTGAGAGTGATAGCATGGATGCTTACTAAAATTTTGCATGTTCATCTTATCACATCTTTTGGTAAAATATCATATGTTCAGACTTGGATTCAAGAATTACAGGTATGAATTTACGTCCAACATGATTGTTTCTGAGATTTTTACACGAGCAATTGAAGTAATGGTGGTAAACAGTTTGTTGTTTGTGTCAGGTGATCTGGCACAAGTCTAGAATGGTATTTGAAGACTTAGCAGAGTTTCTAATAGTACTTTAACAATTAGCGTTCAACTTTCCTTGGCCGAGATATGCTAAAAAGAAATAGTTTAAATGTGAAATCTGCAAATCTGCAGCATAGTACAATTGCACCGTTTGATGCTTTGTGACACATGTACTAAAAATTAAAAAAACGTATGTGAATCCTGGTGTCTGGAGGGTGTCTAGGATCAATGAGAAAGGAAGATCAAATTTGGAGAAGGAATTTAGTGCACTAGTGCTGCACTAATTTGCTTCAGAGGTATTCAGTATTTGTGGAATCAAAGTTTCTCTTGTTCTCTTCTTATGCATGTGGAATTTTAGATGCTATTCATTAGAATTGTTGATATTAGGACCTGCTTTCACAGCATTTAATTTTTTTACAGTTTGCAGGAAGAATGACTAACGTAACACCTAATGTGATTTTCACTTTGAGTCCATGCAAGCAAATTTATGTTTCCTTGCTTTCTTTGAATAAAACATAAAATCTGTTGCAAAATTCAAATTTTTTGAAAGGCTCAACTTCTAAGGTGAAAATGATGTCAAATTAGTTGAAGGAGCCTTCATTTTGCTTATAGTTGAGCTAGGTGTCTGCTTTAGTCCTTTTGTAATTCAAACTGTGCAATTAGTGATAACTATTGAGATGAGAAATATGTGCTCATTTCCCAATTACTTTGTGTCCATGTAGTTGACCTTTTTTTCTTGTGTAGATTTTTACTTTTATCTTTTCCAATTTATTATTTATTTTGCACATTCTTTGGAACGGTTAGTTTGCATTCCTATTGATTTCTCCTTTCCTTGTCACTATTTAGATTGTCGCAGTTGGATCGGAACCTGTGCTCACTCGTTTCGGTATTAATGGAACCACTCTTTCACAATTAAAATGTGCTCCTCAGTCTGCATTTTCTGTTTCACTCCACCCTTCTGGAGGATGATTTTGCCCTCTCCTTTTAACTTTCAATTCTCTATCTAAAAGTTTGTGTACTTGTCTTTTTAGTTATTCTAAAATTCATCGGGCGTGGTCAATATCACCTTCTAAGTATGCTTGCTTCTGCTAATTTCAGTCTCATCATTATGTTGAATCTTTAAATGACATGCTGGAACCTCACATTATTATTTTTTAATTACTTCTCTTCAGCTGAAAATGCTATTCACTATTGCATGTCTGTTCCTCAACTGTATTTTTTATCTAGTATCATTGCCAAGTGAAGATTGAAGAGTATGGAGGGACAAAAGAGTTGTAAAACATTGAAAAAAACAATAGGCTACATGAAAGTAGAATTTCTCCACGAGTCTGAACTTAATCCAATTCAGTGAAATGAGTTTTTAAAAATCCATTTTATATGGTTATTTGGTTAAGTATTTGAACTGCATTTAAGGCATTAGCCCTTCAATTTACTTCTATCTAGACTTAACTTTGAACATTGGTGTAAGCAATAAGATCTACTATCTGTTTAATGTACCAGATAATCTATAGAAATTGTAGCAAAATATACAACTAAAACAGAGGTGATATAATGACTGAGAATATTGCCAGAGGTCCTTGAAATGCAAGCCGTTTGATCTTCTTTGTTAGCTAACATTCAAAAATACAGGTCCCTGTGCAATTTTCTGCTAGCATCTTACATCTTTTCCATTTTTTTCCTGCTGGATAATGTAAACTATACCTGCTTGATCTTCAGGTTATAGCTGTTGGTGGCTATGGAGCTCTGGTGGATGTCTTAACACAGTTTGGGAGCCATCTGTGCACATTTCGTTGTCCCGGCCTGGACCACTATTCATGAAATCTTTGTTCCTATCTATCAGTATTTTATATTTCGATGGTAATTGCACTTTGGATCCATCTTGGTGATTATACCTCAGAGTTTGTTGCAATGTGCTCAGAAATTGTTTCTTTTGCTTGAGTCAGTTATCTCCAACGGAACAGGCCAATTGTTTCGATGTATGCTACTATGCTTGGCGTGTTATATGTTGCCGAGCATTTCCAACACAAGTGGTTCCTTTAATTTCCAGTTGGACAACTTGTGGAAATAACTTCAGATCATTATGCTTTTGGCTGTCTGTATTTGCATTTTAATGCATAAAAATGAACTATAGTTCGGACCAATGCTTCAGTTGACTGTATATTTGTTAAGGTTCTCTTGACAATTGAGTTGAGTTGAAGCAATGGCAAGTTTTGAGTACAATGTCATTGGAAACATATTTCATGTGATTTGAATGAATGCATTTGTGATGGCAAAAGGCGATTCGTTCGTCTCCAGCGTTCTCGTCAATCCGTTTCAAGGTCAACATAAAGGAGATAAATCACAGAGATTATTAGTCTAGATATTGTGGTTAGTGTGTGGGGAGGATGGAGATACTGGCTTTTGTCAGATTTTGACTTTTAAATTTTACGAAGGTAACATTTCCGTATTAACTATGAATGGACTTGATGAACGTATTTGTGTGATTACTTATGGAAGTTCCTCTGTTCATGGAACAATTATATAGGGTTATTCATGGAAAAGATAAAATAATCATTGTGATAGGAGGATTTTCTCATATGCGGTTTGATTGAATTATCTTTTATTATTATTATTATTATTATTATTATTATTATTATTATTATTCATTTTTTAATTTGAAAATTCAGTGAATTTATTTACTCGTGTCTACAGGTGAATTAGGAGTAATGCTAAAATTCACCCTTTTAAATGAGTTTGTTTATTCATTTTAGTTTGGTAGTCGAAATGCATTGAACAATGCAAATCTCGATCCCAATCATTTGAGCTGGCAATATAATTACCGTCGACGTCTGTGAATTATTTTAGTTTTATACTGCATTGCAGTTGCAATTTGTTTTTTTTCAGCTAACACGATGCTGATTATATTTCTCCATTAAATTGTGAGCGTGCGATTCAATTTACAACTGTTAGATCCTTGTAATGTGCAAATTGCAACGTCTTCATTTCAGCTATTTCCAGCTGCAAAGCCACAAAGGTATGTATGGCATTCTTTAGCTGATTAATTCTTTCTATACAAAATATATTCTCATCGCAGTATTCTCCTGATCTTTATCAGGATTATAGAATCGTCCAGTGTAATAATTGGTTTCGCGGTTGTTATTTCCCCCAATTTTGGGAAAAATTGTCCCGTCCACTCTCCAATTTTGTTTGCGCGTCCATTCGGTTCGAGCTTGGATCATAAATATAAGTTGAACTCTTTTCAACTTGTCATGAAAGAAAGCAAACAAAGGTTTGCTACCAGACTCCAAACTCTTTTCAGCAAACAGCATATGAATTTGGAACACTCGATTAGCACAGCAAGGAATATAAGCAGCAAAGTAAGAGGGTGTCGAAACTAGAACAACGTATGTCAGTATCTTGACTTTGCTATCGGCACAAGTGCTTCTATGTGTTGTAGGGACCTCTGCCCATACTCATACTGCCACTATTATTTGGTATGTAAGCCGGATATGGTAGGCGTGATGCGTCTCAGCATAATATATATTCATCGTTGTCTTACAAGTAATGATATATATATATCCTTCTGGATCTTGAAACAGAGAGGACACCACTCCCGCTTCTTGTTTGTCATGTTCACTTTTGTTTATTGTTTTAATAGTACTATTTTGCTTTATCCAGCCCACCGCCAAGCTGGGAACGTGAGCCCGACGATCAATCGTCTCTTCTATTTTGCTATGTGTACTGTGCTCTTTCCCTGATCAATCGTCTCTTCATGGGTAAACAGATTATATATTTGAGAAATTATAGAATAATTCAATCTTGTTTAATTTATCTACTTTACTATCTTGATATTTTTTGTTTAAATAAATTGAAACTAAGTCCAAGATATCCACGATTATATTTTAGCATCACTGAAGCAGTTCAAATCCACGTGCGGTTCTGTCCATGTCCATGAGCCAACCTATGCTTTACGAAATCTTCTTTCACATTGATTAACGAGATTTTTTCATCTCGGATGATCGATCTGACTTCATAAAATTTTTTTATTGACCGTCAAGATAAATCGAGAATCACTCGCAGTGGACGGTCTAGAAGCCCAGCGTCCCAGGATTCGCGTCCTATTTGGAGAAAAAAATTCCTACAAATACTCCATAGCTAGGGATCGAACCGAGGATGCCTGAGATAACGACTAATCACCCTACCGCTGCACCATAGCATCGGAGGCAAAATGAAATCTTCTTTCAAGGTGGCAAAGACAAGAGTCAATATAAATAAATCATAAAAATTATTAATTCGGTAGGATATTATGGCTAGCACATAAGACATATTAATTTTATCAAATTTTAATTCTCAGATTTTAAGATGGTACTCATGTATTTAACCATCAATTCATCTCGTGGGGATTACAAAATCTTCATTCATATTCATATATAGGTGGCAATATATGATAGGCTGAATGAAATCTAATTATCATAAACTTTAAAATAGAAATTGTAGTTTGTTATAATTAAAAAAAATAAATATACAGAAAGACAATGATCCTGTATTATACCGTCACTGTGTATGGATATATCAATTACCTAACATTTTAATCAAATTAAATTTCTTAACAAATTAATCTCCCTCTCATGCTTTTTAAACAAAGCAAATCCTTTAAAATAACACATCTCAACTGAACTGTTTCATCAAATAAATTAATCGAGGAGTACATATACAGAGAGAACAAGCTGCAGTGGCTACTTAAAACTAAACTAATCATGTATGCTTTCCCCAACTCCATTACCAGTAGCATCCAAAACTATTCATTCTTCTTCTGCTTTCAACTCTTTCATCAATCACTAGCTTCTTCTACCAGTGTCAAGAGTGCTGAGTACTGATATGAAGAGCTAGCTAGAACTAGGAGGATACCAAATCATTAATTAGTTCTTGCAAGGTATGCACGTAATCGTTTAATTAATATGTTTACTCATTCACAAGGAAAATCTTGATATATTTTTCTGTACCATATATAGAATCAAATGCTATGGATTGTACTGGTTGGAATGAGATGAATCCAGCTGCGTACACTGACCATTTTAGCGACGAGTTTGAGGTGAATGAACTCCAACGGATTCTCCTTGCTTCTTCCTCAAGAACAGGTTGCGATTTCGACACTACAGTAATCGTCAACGGCGAGTCCTCTGTCGGTAACTCGACTCCATCGCAGTCGAGGTCGGAACTCGTTCGTACTAGACGCGTCTCCGACGACGATATTTCAGCCATCATTTCGAGCTGCATGGGCGGTAACATTTCCCGCGAAGGTCCATCCAAGTCGATCCCGGCGGGAGAGTCTGCTTGGGTTCTCCCTCGAGATCATCGGATCTCATCAGCTTCGCGAAGCGACGGAGAGTGGAGAAGCGCAAGGAGAGCTCCGGCTCGACGACTATAGACTTCGTTCGGAGTGGGGAACGTGAGCCGGACGAGGAGGCGATGAGGCAGGTGAAGGAGATGACTTACCGGGCGGCCGCGCTGAGGCCGATTTGCATGGCGGAGGCGACCGCAGGCACAAGGAGGATCGGGCCGAAGAGGAAGAATGTGAGGGTGTCGAGCGACCCACAGACAGTGGCAGCGAGGCAGAGGAGGGAGAGGGTGAGCGAGAGGTTGAGGGCTCTGCAGAGGCTGGTCCCAGGGGGCACCAAATTGGACACTGCATCAATGCTCGATGAGGCTGCCAATTACCTCAAGTTCCTCAAAGCTCAAGTCAAGGCCTTAGAAACCCTAGATAAACTTAGGTTCGATCATCACCATGCATGATGCAGCAGAGTACTGAAACAAAACTTTTCCCATGCCAAGCTTTTCTCCCTTCTAGCTACCCAAAACCCTTCTAGCTTAGGGTTTAATCCTTTTTCTGATCAGCTAGGTTTGAGTGGCTTTTCCCATGCAAACCCTAAACCAAGATTTATGATAGAGTCATGAGTGCCTCCTTTCTGTTTTCTTTATGATAGTTAGGGAGCATGGCATGAGTAGCTAGCTAGCTAGCTTTAATCCATTCAGCCTTTTGAGGGGCAAAGGCTGCTGTAAGAGAATCATATGACTATGCAAGAGAATCCATCCAGCTCCATGACTCGACTTAATTAACTTTCTAGGGTGGATCCATGACTATGCATGTTTGAATTAGCTAGCTAGCTTCGGTAAAATAAGATTTTGTGGGCTCTTGAATGAAATTAAAGGGAGAGTGTCAGAGAGACATATATATATTCTCTTCGGGGGTGGGTCAGAGAGAGGAATGTCACGTCTCCTTTAATTCCAGCCGATCGATCGAGCGTGCCCTTGAGAAAGCCACCAAGGTGTTGGCAAGCACATGGTCGTCCTCTTGCTTTCTCAAGTCGTCTTGAGTTCTGTGGATTTTGTAGCCAAGTACTTCAGGTGTGTAAATTGATCTCGGTGGATTAATTACGTTGGTTTTTTTAACGATATGTGCTAGCTTCTGTCTTTATATTGTATTTTGAAGAGAAATATTTTGAACAGGAGATGAACTTCAGTACACTAAAGTACTGAACTCGTATTATTAACTCTCACTCGGGCCTCTCTGGAAAGAAAGGGAAGTAAATTATGAAGAATTTTGCTCAGCATAGTGGTGAGGTCAAATGACCTGTGATGCATTGGTGAGAGCTATTGAACTTGCATCATGAGTTAAGTGGAACCCTAGTTGTGAAATTGGGCTACATAATCGGTGTTGATCGATAGTGAAAAAAAAAAATGAAGTTGGGTAATGTCAAACCTCGGGCGACCGATTTAGCCCCACGAAAGTTACAATAGACGGTCCACTTATCAATAGTACTAGCTAGTGAATAGATTGGTGAATTACACATCATTAAAATTCGATTTGGACAGATAAATTGATCACATTGACCTGATTAATTAAACAAATTGCATATTTATTCCAATAATCCTGTATTTTAGTTATGATTTACATTTGTAAATTAATCAATATATATAAGCTAGTCTAAAGAATAAGGTACTCACTTAAGTTACCAACAGATCCTTTCTATGTCTCAATCTCACAACATTGCTTATTTCTCACTCTAACAATTTTGGAATAAAGGCACACGCTTAAGACTTAGGCTACTAATCATTTTGTTTAAAAAAATGCTAATTTGTATAACCGAATTAATAATCAAAACAAAATTTAATTGTTAAATAAAAATTAATTCATTTTTTATTGTAAATTAATGACTGAGTAAAGACACCTCGTCGATAATTTTTTTTCTATTTTAATTTATTTTTTTATCATTAACGATTAACTTTAATCGATTAATTAGTAGCAGTTTTGGTTGTTAATTTTTCAGTTTTTTTTCAATTTGTGATCGAATTAACGATAAAAATAAAATTTTGATAGTTAAATAAAAACTAATTAATATTTTTGATTGCTAATTAATGACTGAGTAAATATCTAGATCGTTCCTCCTCAACAGCTGTGGCAATCTATCAATTGGCACTTATATCATAAATTGGATGATGTAACGATTAAGTCTCCTAAATGATTAATTAGACATTTAAAATTTGTGACATACTATATGAATTTTACTTTGATGGGATAATAAATCTAAGAACGCTGATCGCTTAGATGAGTCTCAACGAGCACAATTCGATTTATCCCGATGATCAATAAGAATCTTTAACAGTAAAATTAAAAAATTTAAATATCTAAATTACTAAATAAACAAGACAAAGAGCAGCACGGATATGGAAAGCGGCATTTCCTCAAGGTAGCGCCATGTGATCAGCAGATTAACAACGACGAACTTAATTTTAAAAAAATAAAAATATACTATCTTAATGGGCTCTAGAGCCGGCCCCACTGGTATAGAAGAAAGTTTAGGTACACATAGTACTTAATTTAAACAAGTGAGATTTGACATTAATCTTGCGTTGATCCTAACTATAATCATTTATAAAGAAATAAATCAGAAAATCAAATAAATAGCCCCTTCAAATTCTCATGTCTTATTATACTTAATAACCTGGTTGTGGTTGTGATGGAACTATCAACCACAACCACTACCTGATAAACTCTCTAATTCTGTAACATTTATTTTTAAGAAATCAAATCAAAAAAATTTGCAAATTGTTTTACCTTTTAAAAAGCACAAATTAATTTCATAGCCTTTTTTTATTAATTCAATATCAGATATTACAATCAAATTAATACTTGAAGATGATCAATGTGATCCTATAAAAATAACAATCTATATAATGATCTAATGTTTCCAATGATTCAAACACGAGACGTAAATTTTCTTGTGTTGCTGTATCATAATTCGAGATAAAATTCTTAAAAATATTGTTAAGTCTCTTTAATGATCCATATATTGGGGTGGTAGGGTGGGGAGAATGATCCATCCTAGATGGCACTGGTAACCATGATATTCCGGAGATAAACCTAATTTCCATTAAAAATAAATAAATATCTATATTACCATTAACGTCTCTTATTAGAACAATTGATCCCACTAATAATATGGAAAAAAAAATAAATTCAACCAAGACATGTTTAGGATAAAAACGTAAGGTAAAAATTAAAAAAATATTTTAGTTAAAAGAATATCTCATCCAACGTGATTTCAAAAATATACAGAGATGATTGAATTTCAAAAATATATAGAAATGCTTTTTTATATTTGATTAATATAAATTAATATATTAAATAATATTTAATATATATATATATATTAATATAAAAAAAGCTCTGGGCCTGAAATTTTTTGATTTCAGGCCCAGTGTGGGCCTGAAATCTTTTGATTTCAGGCCCAGCGTGTCCCTGAAATCTTTTCATTTTAGGCCCAGCGTGGGCCTAAAATTAGATGATTCAGGCCCGACGTGGACTCAAATTTTTTTTATTTTAAAAATAAACTAATATATAAAAAAACCTATCAAAACACGTAATTTCAGATTAAATCACAGGGTCTGAAGTCACGCTAAGAGGACCTGAACACATTTGTGTTCAGGCCCTCCTTGGGCCTGAACACAATTTTGGATAAATGTAAGTAAATTAAATAAAATATCAATAGTTCTAGTTAGAGTTGAGCTAGGAAATGATATTTTTGGTGTCCAAACTTCTAATGATTATAAATTTTGTTGCAATAAAAGTTTTTTGGTCTATCAGTGGGTTTTCATCAAAATCCACTGATAGACCTAGGATATTTGGATTTCTCAAAATCTAATATCAATAGTTAGAGTTGAGCTAGGAGATGGTATTTTTGGTATCCAAACTTCTAATAATTATAAATTATGTTTCAATAGGAGATTTTTAGGTCTATCAGTGAGTTTTCAGCAAAACCCACTAATAGACCTAGGATATTTGGATTTCTCAAAATCCAATATCAATAGTTAGAGTTGAGCTAGGAGATGATATTTTTGGTGTTCAAACTTCTAATGATTATGAATTATGTTGCAATAAGAGATTTCTAGAATAAATCAGTGGGTTTCGGTGAAAACTCACTGATGGACCTAGGATACTTGGATTTCTCCATACTTGATATCTCTATTTAGAATTTACTTAGGAGATGTTATTTCTGATGTGCAAACTTAGTACCAATAATTTTCAGTTATGTTCTCTAACCGTATCAGTTGGCACACAAAGATGTATAAATATGACTTCATCTTAGGCACAGTTAAAAGAAATCTCTCTTTCAACATTATTTCAAAAATATAAAGAGATAATTTTTTATATTTGATTAATCTAAATTAATATAATAAATAATATTTAATAAATATATTAATATATAAAAAACCTATAAAACACGTGATTTCAGATTCAAACGCAAGGCCTGAAGTCAACCTAGGAGGGCCTGAAGTCAAATAACTTCAGACCTTATAAATAATTAATTTAATAAATAATAATTAAATATAAAAAACATTTTTAAAATAAATGATTTCAGTGCCCTTAGGCCTGAAGTTATCTGACTTCAGGCTTACGCAGGGCCTGAAGTCAGATGACTTCAGGCCCTCCTACCGTGATTTCGGCCCTGCGTTTGAATATGAAATTACGTATTTTGATAGGTTTTTTATATATTAATATATTTATTAAATAAATATATATTATTATAATATATATTTATTTAATAAATATATTAATATATAAAAAACTTATCAAAACACGTAATTTCATATTCAAACGCAGTGCCCGAAATCACGGTAGATGCCCAAGGGCCCTGAAATCATTTATTTTAAAAATATTTTTTTATATTTAATTATTATTTATTAAATTAATTATTTATAGGGTCTGAAGTTATTTGACTTCAGGCCTTGCGTTTGAATCTGAAATCACGTGTTTTGATAGGTTTTTTATATATTAATATATTTATTAAATATTATTTATTATATTAATTTAGATTAATCAAATATAAAAAATTATCTCTTTATATTTTTGAAATTATGTTGAAAGAGAGGTTTCTTTTAACTGTGCCCAAGATGAAGTCATATTTATACATATTTGTGTGCCAACTGATACGGTTAGAGAACATAACTGAAAATTATTGGTACTAAGTTTGCACATCAGAAATAACATCTCCTAAGTAAATTCTAAATAGAGATATCATGTATGGAGAAATCCAAGTATCCTAGGTCCATCAGTGAGTTCTCACCGAAACCCACTGATTTATCCTAGAAAACTCCTATTGCAACATAATTCATAATCATTAGAAGTTTGGACACCAAAAATATCATCTCCTAGCTCAACTCTAACTATTAATATTGGATTTTGAGAAATCCAAATATCCTACGTCCATCAGTGGGTTTTGCTGAAAACTCAACCTAAAAATCTCCTATTGCAACATAATTTATAATTATTAGAAGTTTGGACACTAAAAATATCATCTCCTAACTCAACTCTAACTATTGATATTGAATTTTGAGAAATCTTAATATCCTAGGTCCATTAGTGGGTTTTGATGAAAACCCACTGATAGACCTAAAAATCTCCTATTGCAACATAATTTATAATCATTAGAAGTTTGGACACCAAAAATACCATCTCCTAGCTCAACTCTAACTAGAACTATTGATATTTTATTTAATTTACTTACATTTATTCAAGATTGTGTTCAGGCCCAAGGTGACTTCAAACCCTGCGTTTTAATATGAAATTACGTGTTTTGATAGGTTTTTTATATATTAATATATTTTTAAAATAGAAAAAAAATTTTAGTCCACGTCGAGCCTGAATCATCTAATTTCAGGCCCAACGTGGGCCTGAAATAAAAAATTTCAGCCCACGCTGGGCCTGAAATATTTTAATTTCAGGCTCACGCTGGCATGAAATGAAAAGTTTCAAGCCCAGAGGCCTTTTTTATATTAATATATATATTAAATATTATTTTATATTAATCAAATATAAAAAATCATCTCTGTATATTTTTGAAATCACGTTGGATGAGATATTTTTTTACTGAAATATTTTTTCGATTTTTACCTTACGTTTTTTGTCCGATTCCATAATATATTATTTTAAAATAAAAAATCTGAAAAAGCATGTTTAGATGTTTCGGAATTCATTACTGAGAAAGGGAAAGAGAAAGACATGCAATACTTGGCAGGAGGGGTATAAGAGAAAGTTTACTAAAATAAGTGTACTTTTTGGTAACAATAAATCATGGTATGTCTTTTGATAGATACCAATTCTTGGTTGCGTCTTTCGGTAAAAAGTAGTTAATTTTATATTTGTTGATTACGGGAGGTGTGATATGGTAAAAGATTAATATTTTAAAGATCTATTTGGATTTGTATTGATCATTAATGATACCAGTTGGTAAAATATTAATTTATATTGGTTAGAATAACATGATGTAATTATGCCATTAATATGACATCATTATTTGCCCTGCCGAACCCTAATGATTATGGAAGTCAAATATCAAAAGTCTTGTTTTTTTATAATTCGATATCTATTTTTTAAATCAATTTGACTTAATAAAAATTTTCAATTGATCATCAAAATAAATCAATTAAAAAATATATATAGAAATTCATCATAATAACTAACATTTTCGATCGATTGTCTATTAAAAAAAATCTCTAATAACATAATACAGTTGAATTTTAAATTTCAAATACTCAATCGATTGTGGGAGGCCTATCTATAGAACCCTACCGAACCCTAATGGTTATGTATAGAGCACTAATGAATATGTAAGTCATATATCAACAGTCTTGCTTACACGTACGTGAAGTTTCTAACTCAATACGTGTCAAAATGGTGTAAGCATTAATACAAATGACCTACTTATTATTCCGTAATATTCAAAGATTAATTAATAAATTACTTCCTAATAACAAACTAATAAATAAACAAGCAACGCGGTAGACCAGCTGGCACCTGTCGAAGACCGCAGGTCACGAGTCGGATTAATAAATATATTACCCGATCCATTAGGCTACCCGTTCGGGCTATAAATACCACCGCGTCCTGTTCTGTTCCCTTGCTCTTTTCTGTTGCTACTTTATTCTCGGTCCGTGACCTCGTCAATGGCCGCCTTCGGAGCCCAAGCCCTGGCGATCTGCCTCGCTGCGGTTTTCTTCGCCTCGTTCCTCGCAGGCGGAGCCTTCGCTGCCGAGGCTCCCGCCCCCGCACCCACCTCTGCGGCCTGTGTCGTCGCCCCGCCGCTCGCCGTCGCCTTCATCGCCTCCTCCGTAGCTCTACTCCTCGGATCTCTTCACCGTTGATGGATCCGGAGCGCTCGCTGATCGAGGTCCTCGCTAGGGTTGGATTCGATCGATTTATGTTTTTTTTTCATCTTAGATCTAAATAATGTGATTGATGATCGCTATTCGTGGCTGTTACATGTGGATTCTAAGATGAGAATACGAGGCTGATAGTTGGATTTGTTATTGAGATGCGTTGTGTTATTTTATCCTTTCCTCTTGATCATTTGTTGTGTTTTGGTGCTTTGGATGGATTGATCTCTTGCCGATGGAGCTGGCACGCCCTAAAAATCTCAACTCCTCTAGCGATTCCTTTTCTCCAATAGCCAAAACCAGTTGAATTGAATGCAAAAAAATTGATTGGAGACGAGATGTTTGATTCCGTAGTGCTGGATATTTAATTTGGTCACTTCGATTCACTTTTAAATCCGTCCTTTTCATTTTGGTGTGATCAAGTGGAGCTTTCTTTTTCTTCGAAACTCATGTTCATTGACATATTTTAATCGCTATGAATGTGTGGATATATTTTTTTAATTTTTTATTTTCCATGATTACCTTCATTTTGAAGACGAAGCAATCGTTCTTTGATCACCTAACATAAATTTTAGCTTATTCGAGCTGGAATTGCTTCAATGTTTCTTAAACAACAAATCATCAACCACCATGACAACTCTTCGACAACCACGATTTGACCAACAGCGAGAACTTGAGTTTTGAATGGATTTTTGAACGTTGACTTCTTGATTTATATGTTCATGTGTCAAACCTTTGGAGTAACCAATTATTATAATTGTAAATTTGAGAAAAAAAAATCAAGTCAAAGAATGCAATTGACTATAAATAAAATTTCAATTTATTTTTTAACTGTAAATAAATTGAAATTTTGTTTTTCATGGTGGTCATTAGGGTTGTAAATGAATCAAGCTGCTCGTGAATTATTCGGAGCTCGATTCGATAGAAGTTCGTTCGAGTTCGTTTAATAAAGCTCGTTAATATTAATGAACCAAACTCAAATTCAGCAATATTCGAATTTTTAGCTTGTGAACAGACTCGTTAATTAGCTCATGACCTAGTTCGTAAAATATAAAATTAATATTTAACATTAAATATATAATTTTGACACTTTTACATTTAATAAATATAAAATATCCAATAAAATTCATTTGTATGAATAAAATCATAGATTTTAATAAATATTTTATATTTTTTAGAATATATAATTTTTTTCAATAAATTGATGAATAATTTAATTAATAATTTATATTTGGTAAGTTCGTTGAGGGCTCGATTATGTTCGAATATGCTCACGAGTCATCACTATATTCGATAAATTAAGTTCGAGCTCAGCTCGATAATAAACGAGCCAAACTCAAACTGTCAAATATTCGACTCGGCTTGGTTCAATTATAGCCCTAGTGGTCATTAATATATCGTTGGGTGTAACTGCAAATAGGGGTGAGCAAAAATTCAGAAAAACCGAATTAACCGAACCGAACCGACCGAATTTTGAAATTCGGTTTTCGGATTTTTTTTAATTTCGGTTCGATTTTTCGGTTAAATCGGTTCGGTTTCGGTTTTAAATTTTGTAACTCGGTTAAACCGAATAAATATATTAATTTAATTATTTTTATTTAAAAATATTTAAATAAAATCTGGTAATTTTAATTAAAAATCAAATTAAATTTAAAATTTCGGTTAATTCGGTTAAAAACCGAATTAACCGAAAAAAAATCGGTTCGGTAAGTTCGGTTTTTGTAGAAAATTCGATCGGTTCGGTTGGTTCCTAAAAAATCGATTAATTCAGTTTTCGATTTATTCGGTTCGGTCGATTCGGTTTTGACGGAATGCACACCCTGTCTGCAAAACGTATATAATTCGGTTCAATCGAACTGAACCGAACCGACCCGCAATCAAGATCCAATCGAACACATTACTTTTCTGCGAGTACGAGTTGCGGAGTTGGGATACGAACAAGCGACGAGACCTTTATCGCCATTCCCCATGTCTTGCCTCCGTCTTCCCTTCCCGATCGCCGGAACCGGCGCTGGCGTCTACTCCTCCTCCTCCATTTCCTCTCTTCCAAATATCTTATATTTTGTCGACTCTAGAAGGCAACTCCGCTTTCTTGCCATCGCTGCCAAAGCTAGACTAAATAAGCGTGACAAACCCCTCCAAAAACCCTTGGATGTTGCAGGCTCCGAAGAGGGGGCGATAGAGGTAGATGAAACTGAACGACGAGGAGAGGAAGATTTCGATTATTTCCCTTCTTCCAATGAATTTAAGGGGGAGCAGGAGGAGGGAGAAATGGAGGTGGATGGATTCTTGAATTCTTCAAGTGGATACAGAGACAGAGGCAATGAAGAGGACTATGATAGAGATCCAGAGCTGGCGGAGATCCTAGGTAGCTGCTTCGATGACCCCAAGAAGGGCCAATCTCGAGTAACACACTTTAATATCTCATCCAATTAGGGTTTAGGGCTTATTGTATTGACAGAAAAGGAGGGATCTCTTATAGTTCTAATTTGTTTTTTTCTATATATATTAATAGGTTGAGGAAAGAATAAGAAGGAAGAGGCACAAGATTTTGCATGCCAAAACTGGGTCTGCTAAACCAATGAAGATCATCTTCAACAAGTGAGTGACGGTCAATGCCTTTCTTGGGAACTCTTACGTTGTGATATCAATGTTTTTTGTGAAATACTTGCGATATTTAATCGGGTTGGGTCGAGGGAATGCATGGATCTCCTGTCTTGCAAAATCAGAGTATAGTGTAACTGCTCGATCATCAATCAACAACATGAGTTATTGCTGCTTTAGTGCAAAAATGACCACGCGTCCGTCGCAGCATTATTGCTGCTCTAGCGGACAGAGCATCTTGACATGGTATGGCCACTAGAATCTATTAATGATAAATTAGCTCAAATGAAGTAGAAAGCATGAGTGGGAGAAGGATACTGAACAATATTCTATTACCTGCACATAAAAGTAATTTCAAAGATCTATATGGTATTGGTAATAAATTCTTGTATAAAGTGTCACAAGATATAATTCATATAGCCAATCCCAAATAGTTGTGATTCATGGCTTTTTGTTATGTATATGTCAGCAAGTTATTTAGCTTAAAACTAATATACAGATCCAAAAGTTTTGAATGGAACTGAGATTTATAGATTGTGTAAACTACTTTTTCTAACCAGGTGCTTCATTATGCCATATGTTTCTCCCCCAATTTCTCGTAAGATGATTTAGTTCTTTCTCATTTTTTTGATTCTGTGAAACAGTTCTAACCTCTTTAAGTTGATCTGTGTCAGGTTTGATTTTTCGAACTCCTACATATGGTTTGAATTCTACAATGTTCCATTAGCAAAAGACGTTACTTTAATCTGTGATGTAAGTGTATCATATGAGTCTTCATTGACTTCATCTAGTTACTTCTAAAGAAGATGAATAATTGTGTATACAGACTATTCGATCTTGGCATATAATTGGGCGCCTTGGAGGATGCAACTCAATGAACATGCAGGTACAAAATTTGAACAAACTATCTAGATACTGCTAGGTGTGTGCTAGGTGTGTGCATTTTCAATTGTCTAATATCCTCAATATTCTCAACAGCTCATATCAGTCTAACAATGGGATGGTTTATGAATCATGTGCTTGACAAGTATTCAGTACTGTTATATCGAAAAGGTATAGAGTTCTAGTGGGTTGTAACTTGAATTCCATGAAAAAGGAACATGGTTGTACCTTATTCTTTTCATGATGTGTTTACACTCAATGAAGAACATAATTGATTCATTGGTTATGATCTACTTTCACTATGCAACAATCAGAACTGAAAAAGACTTGCTGTAGCTTGCATGATATTAAGTAATTCAACTTGGTAAATAGGAGCTCCACAAGTATGCTACGTATTCAATGTATTTAAATTGGACTGAACACTGAGGTTCATAACTCTGATTTGCAATTCAGCTAGAAAGGCAGACCCACTTAAAAAATAAATTTGAGGTTTCGACTGGATTTCTAGTATTAAACATATGATTAAGATTTTTAATTCTCTTATATTTTATGTTATCTTTCAAAATATATACAGTTATCACAAGCACCACTTGAGAGTAAAAGACTGAGTTATGATGCTATTCAAGGAGCAAATGTTACTCCAGCAACATTTTACAACATTGGTGATCTGGAGATTCAAGACAACCTAGCACGGATATGGTAAATCAAACTCTTTTTTGCATTCTTGAAACCCTTCTCAACTAGCAATATTTTCATAGATTTATACATATGTTTTATATGAATTCTCAATATGATATTTGCAGGGTACACATTGGTACCAGTGAACCGCTGCTCCTGGATGTCCTGATTAACGCATTGACAAGCATCAGCTCAGAGTAACCTCGAGATCCTTATTTTTCATGCACTGTAAATTTCATTATATATATTACCATGTTATTCTTTTCTCCATGAGAAATCCCTCTAAGCCGCCAGTATTTCTGACTGTAATTCCTGGGGCCGCTATTGTGTTAGTTCTTTTATCCATTGCCGACAAAAAGATGAAAATTTTCTCCTCGAACCTTAGCTCTTTTTTTTTTGTTTTTTTTACATACAGGAAATTCCTTCTTTTTTCGTAGCTGATTAAATGATCTGTGGCTTCACTAGTTTTTCTTCCTTTTTCAGTTATGTTGGGATCAAACAGCTAATGTTTGGAGGGTCAGAATTTGAGAGTTGGAAGGACGACTTGACATCGGAAGATGCCGGTTACCACGTTCACAAGATCTGAAATCTGCTAATGATGATCTCGGGTGGAATAAAATTTTATAAGTTCATGGGTTGTTCAGGAGAATGAATAGGAAACATATACAAGGACGTACAGATTGTTTGGATTGCTGATTTATTTATTGTTCTCGTTCGAACACATCGATCGATTATTGTTTCTGTGTTCGTAAGTTCTGAATTTTTCTAGCAGTCGGGTGAGTGGTGACTCTTCTAAGCCTTAAATACGATAAAATATCGCAGAGGGAGAAATGAGCAATTAGTAGAATGTAATAGAAAATATTGTGGGTATACAAAATTAACTAAAATGAAACGAGTGATTCACTTGCATTGGATACAGCCCCCCTCCGATTTTTTGAAGGGAAGTTAATTGTAGCATGTTAACTAATTCTTGATTGACATAGTAAGGTCCGTTATTTATTAGGGGGGAAAAAATTGTCACGCCCCGAGGAGTCGCTCGACCGATACGGATCGGCCAGTTACCCCCACGCCCGGCGGACAATTCACAAACTCCAGACCAAAACACCAAACTAGCGTACAAAACCAAGGAAGACGTGCATACCGGTATGACTAACAACAAAGTCAAAAGACACAAGGGCCTCCACGGCACACAAAAGTACAACCAAATCGAATAAGAAACACAGCGGAAGAGAATAAAGCAAATACATAGTACCGACACCCAATACAGGAACTATAGATCAAGAAAACATCTCGACGCAAGGTGATGGGACTGGCAGCTGGACCCTCCTGGCGATCAACCTGAAATAAAAACAAGGAGCTACGGGGTGAGTTCAAAGAACTCAGCTGATAACTCATATATATGCAAGATAGTCTAAGCTAGCAATAGAGATACAACTACCAAAATATCACAGGTACTATCCATACTAAATAAAGCAAATCCGAGAAGTAGAACAAACATACCAGCGATGCAGGGTCATCAAGACCATGAAAAAGGGTCTCCTGAATGTGCATGTAAATCATGTGCAACAACCACATACAGCAATTGTAAAGAAATACGTATGCACATGGTGCAATGACATGGTCACCTCTGTCGCCGGTCAGACATCGTCACCTGTATACGGGAGGAAGCTGAGCGGGAAGCCAACCTCCGGCGTAGAGCTGTGACTCCATCCGTACTCGACCCATCCGGGAAGCCATCCCTACCCCGGGTAATAGAGCGATCGAGTAGACGGTATGCTACCGGCGTAACACCCCTACCCCATGACCTACCCGGGTAGCCTTCTCTACCTCCGGTCATCATCCGTAGAACTGGGGGGATATCTCTATCTGAGTGTTACACCTACCCCATGTAATAGGGGGAGAAAAGTCTCTCTCATCTCCTGGTATTAGGGCAACTCAAGGAGGGACCCCTGCCTGCTACCACGCTCCGATCCACTAACCCATTAGTGCTTGAGCGGAGCAGCACAGGGCATCCTACCCATACTCCGTCAACCACTAACCCATGAGCGGCCGTATGGGAAGGTCAGTATGACTGTCGACCTAGCCTACCCAACAATGGGCCCCTGGTCGATAGTGATGCAAGGTGCACGATGATGCATGACGACAGTCACAACAGCATCTACTATCTAATCCACCTATATCAACATGATATGCAAGGATCACATACAATTATGCACCATATCCTAAATCCTAGAGGGTATCAGTATCACATATCAGGTCCAATATAAATATCATAGTAACGGAAAACAGATACACGCAAATAATACCCTATCGCTAATCCTAGCATATCAAGCATATAAGGCTGTGACTATCTAGGAGATAAGTCAGAGTTACCCGCCTCGATATGAAGATATCCGACCGACGAAAACCCCTCGTCCAATATAATATCCGTGCCGAATGAGCTAAGTCAACGCCCTGCATTAAAGATACAATCATTTAACTATTTACGAAATTATTAAATAGCTAATATATATCACAACCCCAGTAGGGTTATCGATAAGCTTCAAATTAGAACCCAAACCTAAAGGTTAGGTTTAAGCCTTAACCCAAGTCCAGATCAGATCTAAAAATCCAAATCTGAATTCCCAAGAACCACACGTACAGGAGCAGTAATGAAACCCAAATCATAAGTATCCTGAGAACCTAGAACAGAACAACTTCCCAAGTGACATAAAAGTAGCAAGAATCCATCAACTAAAACCCAACTATAGGAATCTCACTTGGGTTGACACTTCACAGGAACATTCATGCTACATAAATAAACCCAAGTAGAAGATTTGATCAGAATACTTCAATACAACACCTCACTCATGACAAGGTAAGGGAAACCCAAGTAGATCACGGTGAAGAACAACCCAACAGAGCTGCTGCTAGTTCCACAACTTCACTGCAGACACCCAAAATCAACCTCCTCTAACTACAGATGAGAACAACAAGACTAGAGACTACAATTTGATTCTCCAAAAACGAATTCTATCTCAGACAACTCATAGAAGAGGGAAAAACCATATATGATCAAACATCAACAAACTCACCGCAGAAAACCAATCCAAGCAGCTTTCTAAACCGATCTCAAGACACCACTCTAAGGATCACATATCACTCCTCCAAAATACAAAACTGATCAAACTCCTCACAAAACAATTTGAACTCTGCTGATCAGATAATACGAACACCAAACACAGACACTACCCACTCGGATCCAAGAGCAAAACTATTATTCTAATGGCAGAAACCAATCCAATCGACCATTCATCAAGCTGACTTTCCAACAGATCCGAACAGAGGCTATTCCCAAATCCAGAACAAAGAATTGATCTAAACCAAGAGCAGAACTATCTCAAGATCAAGAATCGAACGATCCAACACAGAATCAAAATCAAAACAACAACCGGAACCCAATCCCTCACGCCAGTGCATCAACCGAATCCCCCAAATCCAGTGAAAAACCAACATCGCCACAAATCAGAAACCAAAACTCACCTCAACCCTGTGTCGTCGGAAGTCGTCGGAACCAACCCACCAAAATCAGCCACTGGGCGGATTGAAATCGCCGAGAACAAGTTAGATCTCAGAGAGGTCGCCGGTATCGCGCCCTAATACACAATCGGAACACAGCCCAGAGTCACGATCCGCATCAGGGGAAGAACACAGAAGGAAACATCGAAGCTTACCTTCCAATGAGATCTCCGATCGCGCGCCCACGCTCCGTGACAGCCAACCCAATTTCCCTTCTCAGAATCCACTAACTCCCGATTGCCAACCCTTCTTGCGATTCTGTCGGTGGCGTGGTCGTCGCCCGCTCAAGTGAAAGAAGACGAAGCCGGATCGGAATCGCCGTCAAGAAGGAGTAGAGAGCGTCGTCGTCCAGCGGCAGAGAACGGCGAAGAAGGAGAAACAGTCGGGAGGAAGAGGGCTGCGGGCTCGCGAGCTGCCACGGGGAGAAGCGAAACTTAAATGCCTAATAATTTTGAAATTAAGCCCCTCTCTTTCTGAAATTCCAATCCAAACCCTTAAGTTATGTCAAATTCACACTTAGCCCCTCTAAAGTTTC
>JAGFNQ010005420.1:26211-213311 GCA_024364735.1 Boesenbergia rotunda | reverse complement strand
ACATCTATCTTCTTATAAATAGATGCTCAAGAAGATATTGAAGTCTAAATTCCGTTGCCAACAAATTGAGAAAAAAATTCTATTCAGTTTTTAAATTCTATGCCAAAAATAAAAAGAAATCTATGGGAAAATAAAGTTACTTCCGTGTTTTTCTCCTTAAATTTAAATTTACCAAAACAATTTTATACTCAATTTATCAGGACTAATTTATATAAAAAATAGTTTAGACTAATCATAATGATTGGATAAATTTTATTTTGACTATTTCCTTCTCTCTTTTTTTCTTTTTTTTTTTCAAATTTACCCTTAAAATGCAATGGTATCTTAACTTTCCCACATTAATTCGCAACTAAAAGAGTCTAATTAGCAGATTGAGTTTTGTTTCTACAAAATAGAAAATGTATAATTTTTTATGAGAAAATTATTACTCTCTAGATTAATTCCTATTAAAACATTGGAATTTTTAACTTTATTGTATTAATTTACCTTCGTGTGTTTTTATATATTTTATTAGAATGAATTAACTGATCTAAGTTTGAAAATGACATGACTTATTTAATGTCCAAAGTTAATAACTACAATTTTAAGGTATAATTAGGATGTCAATTTCATGCATGGTTTTTTATTAAGATAGACCATAAGATAGAATAAAATTAAATATTAAAATAAATTAAGTAAATTGAGACGTATTAGACAATATAAAATATTGTTTATCTTAGCAAAATTTAAATTCATTCAAAATATTTATAACATAATCAAAACATAATTGTAACTAAATAAATTTTAAAAGAAAAAGTAAATCTAAAGTAAGAAAAAAATAACTTACAGCCTCCATTAAATAACCAGCCAAATAAAATTTTAATTATAGAAAATAAAAAAATTGTTCTATTGAAATAAAAGCAAATTTTAATTAATAATTGATGCTTCTTTATGAATATAAAAATTCGAAGCGTGAGTTTCGCTTAATTTTGTCAGTCTGTGTAGTAAATTTAAGAGTATTTAAATGCAGACGGGATCTTCACTCCCAAAGGATCCTTATTTTGTCTGTCCCACACTCATCGGCAACGGTCGTCGAGCGATTAGACATTATTGATGATTTTTGATTGTCATCCCGAATCAAATAATATCCTGAAAAAACGGTGAACCGGTTGAAATCGCTGCAATTACAATCTCATCGAATTCGACGGTGAATCCTGCAAGATCGCAATTGCGATGATCTCGACGCATTCACCGTACCCCCATGATATAGTTTTGTTCGGGACGATAGCCAGAGACCGCCGATGGTGTTCGATCGATGATCAAATGACACGCTGACCGTAATCGATGTATGAGATAGGCATGACAGAGGGTAAAGTAGGACAGAAGATCTGCCTCCATTTAAATGACATATGCTTCTTTTGATTGTGCAATGTATTAAAATTGTCATGACAGTCATTAAAAGAGTGTCATAAATAATTGTCTTCGTAATTGCATTCAATTCAATGTGCAAAATACATAATGTGTAAATTAGATAAAATTAGTTAGATGATCTTCTATATGCAATGCCTCTAATACCCCTCATGCAATGGGGTGCGAAACCTGAGACACTGAGCTTCTAGACCGCCTACTGCGAATGCTTCCTGATTTATCCTGGTGGCCGGTGGGAAACTTCCATGATGTCAGGTCGATCACCCGAGGTTGAAAAAATTTTGTTAATCATTTTTTTAATACCCACTCATGAGTTTTCTCAAAAAGATAAATTCGTTATCTTAATATCTTTTAGAGTCGGTCTCACAAATACGAAGGGAGATTAATTCAAATACAAAGACATTAAACGCATAGTGGGATAAACCATGCAAGTCATCAGTTCCTGAGAATCGACCCCTAACTATTACGCCAGAAATATAATGTATCTATCGTCTATGTTACGCCCGGGGGCATCTCTCTATGAGCTTAATTTTTCAATCTTTATAATAATTGGTATCTTGTTTTGCACAAGCGGTCAAGGACCGAACTGGCGTGTTGCAATAACTATAGAATTTGATATTTTTTCTTCATAATAAAATATGGAGCTTAGTTCCCAACAGTTACTCTCAATGGCAAAGCTAGAAAATAAAATTTATCCAAGCTATACTGATCTGCCCGGGTTTATCGCTCATGTGAGACCTGATTGTTGGTGAAAATTTCATTTTGCTGGTGACAATTTTCTATGGGTTCATATGGAATTGATTGATAAAGAATTTGTATGGGATACCTTACCTTTGCGTGTTAAAAAAAAAAATTGGGTCGGGCTCAAGCACGAGTAAACCAATACTTGCTAGCTCCGCTCTTGCTTCCACCATGAATCTTATGGATTTTAGATGGATCTTGTTAATATATAATAAAAAATTATTTATATAAGGATAGAATTTATCTAGAGTAGAATTAGTCTTTTAAATTTATCTATATATATCTCCTTCTCATGTGTAAACCTTAAATTTTATGAATATAATTATCTAGCCATCGTTTATTTTCTTCTTTCTCTTCTCTCTCTTTCCTTTTCTTTGCATCGGTTTTATATTATATTTGTATTATTTTCATGGTATCGATCCTGCCGAACCTAAAAATTTGAATTTGGAAGGATTTCAATATCATCATCGAGATTTATGATTTTCAAATGTCTAAAAGCCGATCATTGTGAGGTTTCTTCAACGTTTTCTATGTCAAGGTTGATTTAAAACAACATTGGTAGAAGAATTATATTTTCTTAAGTTTTAACGTTAGATCGACCTGAAACTTTGAGGGAACGTTTCTCGTACCAGTGCTGTATTTTAAACGGCGAAAATCGAATTTTGAGTTCTTTAAATCCACCTAATGACTAAAAAATATAATTATTGATTCTATCTTCTCCTTGGAAATTTGATAGTCAACAACAACAATGATTCTTTAAATTTGAATCATCAAACATAACAGCAATAGTTCCTCCGGAGATGACCCCTACGTGGCCCGAAGAGGGGCCCCGTAGGAGAGCTTTGCCCTTTTGAGAATCTCTCTCCAAGGAAGGGGATCTTCGGGGCGCGGGCCCCCGGCTCCAACCTCTGGATCGCGATCGGGGTCGTGGTCGGATTTCGTTTCCCCCTGCAGGTCGTCGTCGAGGAGAAGGGCTTCGTCGTGGCGACCTTCGGTTATACCCTGCCTTTTTCCATTTTTTCCGCAGTTTGGCATCCGCTTCCTCCGAAAACTTCTTCTTCAGGGCATGACACTCTTCTATGGAGTGAGTCGAACTGCCATGATAATTGCAGTACTTGGGCAATGTCTCCGGCTGCACGGTGTCTACTGTCTCCACCTGCTCAGTGTCTACTGTCTCCACCAACCGACGCCTGCCGGTCCAGTGATCCCTTCCGGGCGGTAGGTCTTTTCCCCTTGCTAGAGCCGAGGGCTCCTTCCTATCCGACCGAGGGGCTGCGAGAAGAGGGGCTACGACTGGATCCTTGTGCCAGACGTACTGTACCTCCTCCACGTTGACATGCTTGACTGAGCATCCTAGCAAGTCATCAAAACTGGAGGAGGGGGGGCTTCCTTACCAAGGACCGAAAGAAGTCTCCTTTCGCTAACCCTTGGGTGCAGGCGCTGACGAGTATCTCCGATGTTGCACTAGGACTATCCTCAAGTTTCTGTACCAGTCCAGGAAATTAGATCCGTTGAGCTTGTCCTTCTCAAGGACGGATCGCAGAGAGAGAGTATTTGACGTGTTAGATGACATAGTGATCTACAACAGTAGAATTATGCAGAAATAAGTATCATATCTAATTCATTTAATTAGGCTTTTAATTAAATGATGCTCCCACTGAATCGTAGAGCTTTGGTTGGGGCTAGTCATGGATATAGGCAAACTCAATTTACCAACACTACTAGCTCCAAACCAAATAGCAATCATTATTCATGTGGGACAAGATCCATATTATACTTCATCTTAAGTTAGCTTTGGCTAATTGCTCAAGACTTGGTATAATTAGGTAGGTAACATTTTACTAATTACATCTCATGCAACTCTTTGAAACAAAGGGTCAAGATCCACATTACACATCATCTTGAGTTAGCTTTGGCTAATCACCCAAGACATGGAATAATTATTCTCTTACCCAATTTTTCCAACTTTTGAGATATGCCTCCAAGTTTCTCAATCTAATTGAGGGGACTTAGATAAGTCTCACCCAAAGTTTGATAGCGGGACATCACAATTGTCCTCTCGCACTCTACCAAGATAAAATGCGTCACTTTGCTTTGGCAAACCCCACAACAAATGATCGAGGTAGTTTATGAGCACCAAACTTTGGTAGGCATATTGAGTTGACTTAATTGAGATAACTATTTATCTAATCATGCATCACATACACACATTGCATATATCAATATATAAGCGATAAAACGTGACATGGTTATGGCTCGTATACTACGATCTTCCCAAGCCAATGAGAAGATCGATGGTCAACCTAGGGATAACATCTTCTCTAAGTGCATCCTTCGGTCATCATGTGTGGTCGGCATCCTTCTTGTAACTTCATTCTTCAATGGACACTCCACTACTCCTTTTATACATTACAATGTAGGAAAACTCGAGTTACATTCGAGTCTAAATCTATTTTTACAACTTGGAAAAATAGAGACAAGGCACGACACGCAGGCCGTATTATGAATTACAACATGCACACACACACACACATATTCATCCAATCATATTGGGGTTAAGGTCATAACCATGCACCATGTCATCAATCACATACAATAGATTTAGGACATCAATTTTTATTATGATTGAAAAAATGCTCATGAGCCGAAACCATAGGTTATAAAATTTGTCAAGTACATTCGCATCATAACACACTTTCATATTTTATATGATGATGCTATAGACTTTTAGTTTGATCAACACAAACTTTTATATCTCGACAAATGCTCATACATTATACAATCTATAATAAAATTATATCCTACTTCTATATCACATATAAAAGTTTTTTAAACTTTGTACGATTTTTCACAAGTGGCTCTGATACCACTATATATAGAGATCTATAGGTAAAAATATTTAAAATCGCAGCAGAAATAAGATCTCTCGAGCAATCCATGCGAAAGAAAAACTCATACAAAGTGATCTACAATTCCTATCTTATAGGAATACCTTTGTCGCGTGCCCTTCGCTTATCCCGCTAGTCCTTTGATTCGTCGGATCTCTTACACGTTCAAGTGTCCGTGTCTCTATGCATATCCACACGAACACGATCTACGCCTCAGAGAGGAACCACCTTAGTTTTGCTAGCAACTTGGGATGGTTCACAAAGCACAAGAACCTTCATGGACAAGGAGGAAGAAAGAAGAGGAAGAGAGATGCACCCTCTAGCCTTTGACAAGGGGGGATATTTATACTCATCTAATAAATATCAAGGGTTTATGTCCCTTGAGCTCCTCTCATCTTAATGCTAATAAAATCCAATGAATACCAAGCCTCATGGTATCCCTTGAGACTCTTAGTATTCTATTCATCTAATGAATAGAATGTCTCTTAGCCTTCCTCTTAAATAATATTTTATTAAACCCTTTAATGAATATTGTCCATAATTAAGTGGTTGAGTCTAATCTAGATGAGTCTAACTCTAATTAGACTCAATCTCATAATCTAATTGGATTCACTTGAGTCTAACTCAATTAATCGAATTCAAATCAAATCTTAGTCAAACTAAGATCAATTAATCTCCAAAGCATCGTGCTCTTAGTGTGTGACCCAATAGGTTCTCGTAACATTGGCAATGTATCTAAACCACTTTAGACACATAAGCAATGAGCGGCATCTAGCAATGTATCATTGCTACCCAAGTAACAAGAAAAGTCGAGATCCGATTTAACCTCCATGACTACGATAATGTATGATCTTATCCTTCTATCCTCAATATCTAGATTGACCAATGAGGCATAGACCGTGTCATCCTCAGTTAATCTTGTGTTTCTTGATCCCGAGTAGACTCACTCAAATGAATGAGCTCAATATCTCATATTGACTCATTTGACTAGGAACGGTTTAGAGTAGTGTTCTCTACATCATCTCACTATTTATTCAACCAATCGATATAATGTAGATAAGAACTTACTACCGAAGGACATTATTATACTTATTATTTGACACAAATACAAAGTAAGTATAATAACCAAACATGTCTTTATTAATAATAGAATATGGTACAAAATGTCCATAGTCAATCATCACATAATTGACTCTAGAGCTCCTACTAACAATCCCACTTACTTGTTCTTAACATACACTCTCATTCATTTTGACTCGAATTTAGCGGTCCAACATTCATATTGTTTTATTTAGACATTGCTTTATCCTAACTATCACGCCCCCAGGAGCTGCCCGTCCGATACCGACCGGACCGCCACTCCCTCGACCGACGGACAATTCAGAAACCCAACATCTATGACCACCTCAAATGGTTGTACCACAGCCTATAGGGCTGGAACAACCGTCTGAAATCAACGAAAACGAAAACGACGACAAAAACTGTGTACCGGTACGACTTACGACAAACACAAAGCACAAGGCCTCCATGGCTCACAAAAGTACAACTATACCGCCGTATAAAAGGACACGACCAAACACGAATACAGCAGCGGAAAAGTAAAGTAAAAGAAACAGAAAACTGGTACAAACATGTACCACCAACAAAGTAAAAGAAACATCCCGGAATCATCTCGAAGAAATACGCGAACTGGGACAAGCTGGCGGGCACTCCAGACAATCATCCTGAAATAAAAACAGGGAGCTAACGGGGTGAGTCACAGTACTCAGCGGATATCTCATCAGATATACAAGATAGTCTAAGCTAGCAATAGTGTAACCAACTATCGAAATAAACACAGGTACGGGCAGTGGTAAGTACAACTAAAACAGAAATAGCAAATACCATACCAATGTGGCTGAGCCACCGAAACCAGACATAAAGGTCTCCTGTATGTGCATGTCAATCATATGCAACATCCAAGTATAACAAGCACGAGCAAGTACAAAATATACATATGCACATGGTGCAATGACATGGTCACCTCTATCGCCGGTCAGACATCGTCACCTATGTACGGGAGGAAGCTGAACGGAGGCCACCCTCCGACGTAGAGCTGCGACTGTCGTCCGTACTCTGCCATCACTGCTCCTGAGTGATCGAGTAGACGGTATGCTATCGGCGTAACACCCCATACTCAACTAGTATGTTCCCCGGCAACGGCGCCAAAAATTTGATGGACCCAAATTAGCTAATTAAAGTTGTCACGAATGTAGATCCATCAGAATTTAGATATTTATAAATGTGCTGGAAACCCTTTTTACAATCAAAGAAGAAAAGCGTAGTAAAGGGGCCACAGGTCGTATTTTTCCAAAGGACTAGTTCAAGTTTGTTCGATTCAAGCTTGCATTTATGTGTCGTCAATGTTTTTGGGTTTCAAGTGAAAATTGGGTTTTGGTTTTCAATTAGAGATGACAATTCAATTAAAGAGTAAAGAAAATCAACTAGACAAGTTTAAGCTAGAAAATATTAACTAATGAATGACCTAAAGTCGAGACCTCAAAAGTAGGGCCTGTCGAGCCAGTTGATTCAGTCGAGACCTCCGATCCTGATTCTGTTGTTGATACTAAATCTGTTGTTGATCCTAAATCAGTTGTCGATACCTTATCAATGATACAGATTATTCTTATAAGAATAATCAAAAGAAGAAAGATGATAATACTTTCATAAAAGATGAAAGTAATAAAAGTATAGATCATTCTAATAAAAGAAGAAAGGAGGGGCCCCAACTGAAAGGAGGGGAGGGGCCCCAAAAGGAAGATGAAAGAAGAAAGATGATAATACTTCCATAAAATAAGAAAGATGATAATACTTCCATAAAATAAGAAAGGAGGGGCCCCAATTAAAATTAAAATTAAAATTGAAGATTCAATTAAAGAGTAAAGAAAATCAACTAGACAAGTTTAAGCTAGAAAATATTAACTAATGAATGCAAACAATTTCGAGTTTAATTCTATCAACGCAAAATAGCCAAACTTGGGGGACAATTTTTATATCAAATGCAAACTAGATGCTAAGCAAAGAGAATCAAAACAATGTTGGCATTTTCGATTTAAACTAATGCAAGAACATCTTACTACAGAATTCAAACTTAGAGCAAGTTAAATTGAAGCTACAAAATGGAGACAAACTTGATACAAAGAGAAGGAACTCATGTGCTGAAATTTGGAACTTGCAGAAACAATAAACTAAAATTCAGAAATGGAAATCATCAATTCGCTTGGAACAAAACAAGCTCAATGAAATGATATGCAGAATTGAAAGAAAAGATTCAGAAATGGCAACAGCAATTAAGAACTGAACTTGATACAAAATCGATTGCAGGATTTCAGAACATGAAGTACAAATTCTCAGTACGAATTGGATACTAAACCAAGTCAGGAAACTGAGATCAAATGCTCAAGTTGGTGTTCAGATACAATTCAAAATAAACTAATGTTCCATTGAGACAATTTCAGAAACAACAAACTGAAACATTGCATGCAAATAAACCTGAACTGTCTAATGTTACGGCTGGTCGAATTCAAGGTTTAGTGTAGAATTGCTGCAACGATTTAAACACAGAGCAAACAAACAGCTGAAAATCAATTCTGAAACCTCTAAGGCAGAAATACATGTGCAGGAATTCAGAAACTATTAGCAGAAATAAAATGCAGCATGAATTTGATACAAGATCTGACAAATTAGTGAAGAATAGCTGCTCGAGGCTAACTTCAGAGATGACCAACTAAAATTGTAGAAATGTCAATGGCCATTTCAGAAACACTTGAATGGAAAAGACAAATGCAGAAATTCAGCAGCAGTTTGCAGAAATGCAGTGACAATCAATTGTAAATCAAGCAATCACACTGCAATTGACGCATAAATCTAACTTCACAAAAGGTCCAAATGAGCTGATGTAAATGCTACAAGCTTCAGCAACTACAAGCATAAGAACTGTAGGATTGAACTTAATTGCAGAATTGAAAATGAAGTTGCAGAAATAGAGAGGGATACAAAACAAACTAAACTGAAAATGCAGAGATAAATCGAAATGCTACACTAACTCGGAACAAATGCTTTAACAACTCAAATGTTGTCTTTGATCTCAGGAATTATAACTAGTCACTAATTGAATTCAACATAAACTGAAAAGTTCAAATCTAAGCTGAGAATTGCAAAAGCAGGGCTGATACGCAGTAACAATTCTGATACGCAAGGATTGAAACAAGAAATTTAACTGAAAGTACAACTATTGCTTACTAAACGAGTTCACTAGCTATCTACTTGCAGAGTTTAACCCTAATTAAGAAAAACAATTCGGAAGAAATGCAATTGAAACAGCTAAACTGAGTGCAGAAACAGAACTATTACAGAAATGAAAATACAGCAATAAAAATTGAAATTCAGTAAACAACTAAGTCTCTATCCTTCCCATGTCTCAAGATCTCCTTGTTCGTCACGCAAGAGCAAGCCAAGGACCCCTTCAACTCGCAAACCAATGGAAATTGACTTCCACTTCAGATCTGTTCCCAGATTGCAAGCAGCTGGAAAAACCAATTCGATCCACTAGATCTCGCGATGTACAGATGCTGTAAAGATTTGGTGTTGATAAGAAGCTATCAGAGAACCCTTCAAACAGCTCCGATTGAAAAGATTGGCACCCAATCGCAATCAAATGGATCAGAAATCAGAAACTGAAGAAACCCTTATTCAGCCCCTGATCTGATGCAAATCCGAGTTAGAAACTCCATAGAAGCCTTCTCCAATGACCCAAATCTCGCTCCAAGGTAGCGATCGAGTTGGCCACGCCTTCAATGGAAGAAATCGTCGAAAAAAACCGAAGAACAGATCAAAAAATGAAGAACTGAGCTGAAGACGCGATAGATCTGAAAACAGAGAAGTCTGTTTAAGTAGTTAAACAGTGAACGATTGATATTGATTCCGCTTCATCCAACGGTGGATCCTTGTCCGATTTGATTCAAATTTTCCAGATCTTGATCAGAGGTCAGGATCATCCTCGGGGTAGCTCGGATCTGCCAGATCTCCAACGGATGGTTCAGATCACCTTGATCTTTGTATGGATGGTCTAGATCACTCTGATCGTGATCCAACGGCTAGATGATCTCCGATTGGGCTGAAACTCTCAGATCATGATCTGATCGCTTGATTAGCCTTAATCCCAGCTCGGATTGATCAGAAGTTCTCAGATGGTCTAGATCTAACCGTTCTTGCATCGGACGGTCCAAATGAGTCGACGCTTGATCACTTGATCTAGTCCACTTTTGACTCAACATTTGACCCAACATGACCTAGGTTCATGATCCCTCCAAGCCTACAAAAGTTGATCAAGAATTTAGTGACAAAACAACTTAAATATATCAAAATTTACAATTAAGTCCAAAAAGAGTAAATCCACAATTATACAAGTAAAATATGGGTCAAATACGGATTTAAGCATATAAAATGATCATCAAAATGACACTTATCAACCTATCTTGGCGATATCAAAAACAGCCCCAGGCCAAAATTTATCCTGGCGGTATCTCTATCAGCCCCAGGCCATCACCTATCCTGGCTATATCACTATCAGCCCCAGATCATCTTTGGAGGATATCTCTACCTGAGTGTTAACACCTTCCCCATGTATATAAATGGGGGAGAGACCTCTCTCTCTCATCTCCTGGTATATGGACTACTCAAGGAGGGACCTCTGCCTGCCACCACGCTCCGATTCACTAACCCATGAGTGCTTGAGCTGAGCAGTACAGAGCACACTACCCATACTCCGTCAACCACTAACCCATGAGTGGTCGTATGGATAGGTCAGTATGACTGTCGACCTGACTCACCCATAAGGGGGCCCCTGATCGACAGTGATGCACAGTGCACGATGATGCATGACTCTGGTCAAACAGCATTCACTATCTAGTCCACCTATATCAACATGATATGCAAGGATCATAGATAATGCACCATAGCCTAGGTCCTAAAAGTATAGGTATCACATGCCAGGTATATCATAAACAGTATCAGCCAAGGTAGAGCAAGTATAAAATACTACATTACCCTACCGCTAAACATAGCATATCAAGCATATCAACTATGACTAACCTAAAAGATAAGTCAGAGGTACCCGCCTCGATATGAAGAAGCCCAGGCGTCGAGAATCCTCCGTCCAGAAATAATATCCACGACAAGGAACTAAATCAATGTCCTGCATATCAAGAAATATAATCATTTAGCTATGTTCACTTACGATACCTAGATAAATGAAAGTTTTAATTTACTTAGGAACTACCATCACTATTATAACTAATTAGCCACAATTTCCAAAACAATACCAACACAAACAACTCACCCTCAAACCATGACCTCACGGCAGATCATTCATCCCATAATTTTCACAGGAATAGAAACCCCTCATTATACAACAATCGACTCAATCAACCCAAACCACTGATTGAAGGCTTACGGTAAAACGAACAGAAAAACCAAATCTAAACAGATCGACAGCTCATCCAAACACAAGCCCACGGTAGCAATCCGTAGAACCAAATCAAAACTCATGATACAGTCCTCACAACTATGCAAATCCAACTAAACAGAACAATCCAACTACATGGCAAGGAACACTGATCAGAACCACTTAATCCTAGATCAGATTTCAAATAAGATCTGAGATTGAAATAACAAAACTCGAATTGATCTAAAATCAGTAGAAATCAATCAAGAACACAGAAAATAGATACAATCCTATATCCCTGATCAAGAACAAATTCCTTCTTGCTCCATAGAAGATGAAATCAGAAAACCCTAAGTAATCAGCCAAAGATACTGATAACTCAAGCTCACCTTTGTGTGTGTTTGCTGGCAGAAACCTTAACTCCAAACCACCCTCAAATGCCAAAGATCAGGCTTCCCTCCTCAAGATTGCGCAAGGAAGAAAAGATACTGTGCTGGGAACCGAATCACTTGGTCAAAGAAGAAGAAGATCTGCCACCACAACATCGCGAATCAACCCTAATACCTCCACGCCTCATATCCAGACTCGGAAAGAAGGCTTACCTCGATCGATCGCAATGGACGAAAAGGAAGACCCGAAACCTCGATCCGCGTTTGATGAAGAAAAGGGGAAAACCGGAACCTCGATCAGACCTAACAGGGAAGAGGAAGTCACCCTCCGGGGTCGCCTGGACGCCGCACCGAATCGATCGCCGCAGCTTCGATCGCACGAGAAAGGAAGAAACAGAGGGAAGAAGGATCGTGGCTTTGCCGATCGCTTCGATCGCTCCATGAGGGGTGGACTTCGATGATCGCACCGTGAGGGGAGAGGAAAAGAAATCGAATGAAAAGTTGCGGCCGGTTAGGTTATCACAAGAAGGAGGTATTAAATGATGGCAACTTTTGCATTTAACCCCTCCAGATTTTTGCCCAACCCACGCAAGCCCTTTAGTTTGGTTAATTTTACCTTCTAGCCCCTCTAATTTCCAGTATTTTAACATTCTCCCCCACTAATAAAAATTTGGTCCCCAAATTTCGTTGTCACATGTGCTAGGTACGATCATGCAGCACAACTACTGAGCGGGGACAGGCAGTACGGATACTATACAAAACAAATCATACACATCTCAAATAAACAAGTGGGTATGACGAGCTCTAATCATATCCTCGAGCTCCCAGGTCGCCTTCGCATCAGAATGATACTGTCATCCGACCTGACTAGCCGGATCATCTTGTTCCGTAGCTGACGCTCCCTGAACCCAAAATCCGTACAAGTACCTCCTCATAAGTAGTTCCGGGCTAGAGTGGAACAGACACCTCGGATAAGATGTGTGCGGAATTTGGCACATGACCTCCTAGCATGGATACATGTAACACGTCGTGGATACCGGTCAAAGACGATGGAAGCGCTAGACGATAAGCTACAGCTCCAATCCGTTCCCAACATCTGAAACGGACCAATATACCGTGGAGCTAGCTCACCTCTGAGATTAAAACGTTTCACCCCTTCCGTGAGTGAAACCTGAAGGAAATCTTGATCGCCCGCAGCAACCTCTATGGGTATGCGCCTCCGGCCAGCATAGCTTTTCTGGCGATCCCACGCTGCTAATAATCTCCGGCTGACGGTTCCTACTAACTCTGCCTCGTGCTGAACTCTCTGGGGTCCCAGCAGTTGAGTCTCACCGACCTCATCCTAGAGGGTGGATGTCCTAGACGCCCTACCGTACAACGCCTCAAACGGTGCCAACTGTATCGCCGAATGAAAACCGTTGTTGTAAGCGAACTCCACCCAAATGCAAATGGTCCTCCCAACTGCCCCCAAAATCCATCACACACGAGCGTAGTAAGTCCTCTAGAACCTAAACGGTACGCTCGGACTGCCATCTGTCAACAGACGAACAACTAAACCGAATCGCAGCTATGCACTTGTAGCTCGTAGGAGACTCCTACCAGATTCCAGAGTAATCCCTAAAATCTAGTAATCTTCCTATCGTGTATCTCTACTAAGTGATCCATCGAATCCATCCTACGGATCGAAGGGAAGTGCATAGACTTGGTTAATCGTTCAATGATCACCCAAATCGACTCGTGTTGCCTCCATAAACCAACGTACTAGGCTTTCTCTCGTAGGGAATTCTTCGAGAGTAAGACTGCTAGTCTCTGACACTCCCTGTGGGTTATGAGCCCACCGCGCTACCACTGCGACAATCTACGTATCAATAATCTGGATACGAAGTCTCTCAATGTCCTTTTTCCATGTCATTCCGCCAACAAGAACATTTCGAATCCTTGTACACTCGGGTACATCCTGAGATATCGTAAAACTAGGTCAATGCACCACCGAAGTAAGTTCTCCGGGACCGGAGGTGATCTCAAGACTGCACCACCTATTACGGAATAAACTATTCTGTATACACCACGAGGACCCCTACGTCCAATGCCCTAAGGCTACTCTGCCTCGAACACACCGAGGGTAATAATCTCTAACCGGAGCACTTGTAATCTGATCGACAAAAGTGTCTAATCATCCAAAGGTACCAACACGTGCTCATATACCCAATCAAGAATACATCCGGATGTCGTCTACGAATAGTAACGGCTCATCCCAACATCCTAAGGGCACCAGACTCCAATCCACGTAGTGGTCAGATCATCGGTATGCTCGTACAACATACCAAGGGCATAACTGATCAAGGGAACATCATCTAACCATCAGCTACAACCGAGCAACTAATCAACATCACCCATATCAAGGGTGCTCAACCCTAAGGTCACTTGTGCCACTTCTATAATATCTGACCCTCCAGATCCACAAGAAACTGCGCAGATTGGGTTAATCGCTCATCGACCACCCAAATCAAATAGAGACACACTGTCTCTTAGGAGTATCCCAAAATAGTCGGGAAGTAATTATTTATTTCCCGAATATCATCCTTAGTATTCCCCCCCCCCCAAAGGTGACTCGGTCTCGTAAGTGATTCGCCTCAGTGCAAATCAAAAATCCAAAGGTATCTTCTTGGTTATCCAACCAAGTACGAGTGATAATCTCGTAAGTGCCAAGCAACTAGTGTTGGGACCGGGTGCATGTCGACAAGGATACGAGTTCGTAAAATTTTAAACTTTTACGTACAGCGGAAGAATTTGCATAAAATAATTTCCTAAATTATTTTAACTTCGTATCTAGCATGCAACCTTATAGTGTGTTGACATAATCATAAAATAAAACTTTGCGGAAAAGTAAACTAATTTACCAAGTACCTCGCGTAACTCGAAGTAAGGGACGAGATCCAACCGTAGCGTCCCTTGGAAGCTCCGCCTCTATTCGCGTCCACGCCGAGTTCTCTTCGGGATGACTTCGCAAAGTCACGAGTTTTGTGCCGACGAGAACTACTAGATTCTCTATAGACACAACAAAGAAGATCAAGAGAAGAAAAGGAAACTAACCACCAAGAAAACGGAATCGAATTCCGGGAAGAGAGGAGTCGCTATCCGCTTCTTCTTCTTCTTGCTTCGTTTCTTCTTCTTCTTGAAGCTCACGGCAACAACCTTGCTTGGGTGTAGGTTGGGCGCCGGCCCTAATAGAGCTAGGGTGGGCGCCGACCCTAAGGGAGGGAGAGGAGAAGGAGAAGAGAATAAGAGGGAGAGAGGGAGCTACTTCTCTTGACAACTCAATTTGAATTAAGGGCTTGCCTTTGGTTCCTTTATATAGTAGCATCTCCCTTGCCAAGTCTCCCTCTTAACGGAATTAACGGAATTAGTTATCATAAGAAATTTATCCTATAAATTCTCTTATGAATTATTCCGTTTAAACCAAGTTTTATTATAACTAACTTTATAATAAAACTAATTAGTTATCATAAGAAATTTATCCTATAAATTCTCTTATGAATTATTCCGTTTAAACCAAATTTTATTATAACTAACTTTATAATAAAACTAATTAGTTATCATAAGAAATTTATCCTATAAATTCTCTTATGAATTTTATTATAACTAACTTTATAATAAAACTAATTAATCTCTCCTTTTATTATGGAATAAATTTTATAAGGAATTTATAAACTTTCTTATTATGGAAAAATCAATTCATAATTGATTTTATAAAATTAAAATAAACCAATTCATGGATTATTTTAACTTCCATAAAAAGAATAAATTTCTATAAATTTATTTATATAAATTTCTTTATACAAATTTATTTATCCATAATTTATAAAATAAATCGCGCTAGATCTATTTTATTAATTAAACCAAAATTAAATGGTTTCTCCCTTTAATGTGGCCGGCCATCCAAGGAGGATTAGCACCCTCTTTGGCCGGCCAAACCAACCCGAACCGGTCGCGAATTAAACTCATTTAATTCGCCCAATAAGCCTTCAAAAGACTTAGCCATTTTTAGCTTCCATTGCGCCTCTGATTAACTCAGATTCGACTTATATCTCTTGATCGGAAAATCCAATTTTCAACTCATTTTAAATCCCTCGGATTACTCGTAGTGCGTGTGACTAAATAGGCTTTCGATTTATGTTGGCCGTCTATAATCAACCAATTATAGAACGATCATAAGTGGCACCTAGTAGTACATCATGATCCCCAATTAATCGAAAGATCAACGGTTTGACCTCAGAAGAAATTATTCTGAAACCCTTCAGCAGCTCTAATGAATCGTGCCCCATTCCCTTCACCACCTTATACCCACTTGGTTCAGGACACGGTCTATGGTGTCAGTCCCCACTAGGCTGACTACGTCACACCTAGCCCAAGTAGTGTCTTTCTCGTCCATTGGATTTCTAATTACTCTCATGTATTTTAGAGACTCGCACTCTAAACATGATATACTCTGGCCAGAGATTTCTGAGTAACAATCCGACGATAGGCCTGGGTATACATCTCCTCGCAAGGAGTGGTGAATCCTTTGTAGGCTGTTCAAACATCTTCGGGCACTTCGGCTTATACCCAATCATCCTGGGTCCACACCTCCTTGGAGATGCTTGCTTAAGATGTTAAAGTATAAGTCTCCATGACCAAGATGACTTGAACACCGCAAGTCAAAGGAACATCGCACTTAAGCTATAGTAAGAACTTCATTGACATATCTACATGTAGATTCCCATATGAAGTCTTACAGCTAGTCACTCCAATGAACTAGTTCCCTTAACTAGCATCCATGTTTATCTCCGGACATCCCAATGTCACCAGCCAGTGAGAATCAGCTGATTAGAGAATAACCCATGCTAGTCTCAACAGAATTGATAGTGTCCGTTTTTATCAATTCATCGACTAGGGATATTTTCAATACTTCACATTTGCACATTTATTCATAATCACTAGTTGTGATCCCATCACAAATTCTCTTATGCTGTGAGTTGTATTGCGGACATTCAGTAGATGAGTTTAAGATCCCAATCAAATACACAAAACATGTATACTCAAATAGTGAATTAACATTTATTAATATAAATGTTTACATCATAAGGCGATTGCCTTAGGACACTTCTCTCATATCACTAACAAACTCCCACTTGGCCTAATGTCAATCGCTACGGTATCCAATACCACAGGCTCTAACATGACCCTCAAACTTGTTTTGAGGCAAGGCCTTAGTTAAAGGATCCGCTAAATTCCTTTCAGTGGGAATTTTCTCAATTTGTATGTCATTCCTACTTATAATCTCTCTGATCAGATGATAGCGGTGAAGCACGTGTTTGGATCGCTGATGAGACCTTGGTTCCTTTGCTTGTGCAATAGCTTCATTGTTGTCGCAGTAAACCGGCACTGCTTCATCAATGGTTGGAACCACATCAAGTTCTGCGATGAACTTCTTGATCCAAACTGCTTCCGATGTAAAATCCGCTACAGTGTCTTGTTTGGAACTGTTCCAACTTATTGCGCTTCCATTCAAAATAAATACGTATCCAGACTGCGATTTGGAGTCATCCTTATCTGTCTGGAAACTAGCATCTGTATACCCACGTATTATCAAATCTCCTTCTCTATATATTAGAAATACATCCTTAGTTCTTCTTAAGTACTTAAGGATTGTCTTAACAGCCGCCCAATGATCCATTCCTGGATCAGACTGGTATCTGCTCGTGACGCTCAGAGCATACGATACATCGGGCCTAGTACATAACATAGCATACATGATAGATCCTATTGCGGATGCATAGGGAATCTTATTCATGCTAATCCTCTCGTCTTCTGTGCGCGGACACATAGACTTCGAAAGGTTGATCCCATGCCTGATGGGAAGGTAACCTTTCTTGGATTCCGACATGCTAAACCTTTTTAGCACTCGGTCTATATATGTAGACTGCGAAAGACCAAGCAACCGTTTTGATCTATCTCTATAGATTCTAATCCCAAGGATATAGGTTGCTTCTCCCAGGTCTTTCATGGAGAAAGTTTTGGACAACCAAATCTTAACTGTCTGTAAAACTGATATATCGTTTCCTATAAGTAAGATGTCATCGACATATAATACTAGGAATACGACTGCACTCCCACTAACCTTCTTGTACACACAAGGTTCGTCAGGATTTTGTGAGAAATCAAACTCTTTGATTGTCTCATCAAAACGGATATTCCAGCTCCTAGATGCTTGCTTTAGTCCATATATGGATCGTCGAAGCTTGCATACCTTGGTTTTATCAACCGATGTGAAACCTTCAGGTTGTATCATGTATACATCCTCAAGTAGGTTTCCATTAAGGAAAGCTGTTTTCACATCCATTTGCCATATCTCATAATCATAATGAGCTGCTATGGCTAGGAGCATCCGAATGGATTTAAGCATAGCTACTGGCGAATAGGTTTCGTCATAATCAATTCCTTGTTTTTGACGATATCCTTTTGCCACTAATCTAGCCTTAAAGGTAACTACATTACCTTCCATGTCGGTTTTCTTCTTGAAAACCCACTTGCACCCTATGGGTTTAATCCCTTCAGGTGGGTTAACCAAGTCCCATACTTGATTTTCGTACATGGAATCCATTTCCGACTTCATGGCTTCAAGCCATTTGTCCCTTTCTGAACTTTTCAGAACATCTTCATAACTGATAGGTTCGTCATCGCCAATGAGCAACAGTCGTTCGATTCACTTACGAGAAATCCGTATCTCTCTGGAATGTTGCGTGTCCTATCAGACCTACGAAGAGGTGGTGTAGTTTTAGGTTCAACTGATAGCTCATCACTATGAATTATCGGTTGTGGGCCTAGACTAGGTGTCTCTGTGATGTCTATTGGAGTTTCTTGAACTTCATCAAGTTCAATCCCACTCCCACTGTTTTCTTGTAAAAGAAACTCTTTCTCTAGAAATACAGCATGCCTTGAAACAAACACCTTTTGTTCCAAGGGATGATAGAATTGGTAACCCTTCGTTTCCTTAGGGTATCCAATAAATAGACATTTATCAGACTTAGCATCCAATTTGTCTGATACAACCCGCTTCACATAAGCAGGACAACCCCATATCTTAAGGTGAGTTAAGTGAGGTTTCTTACTATTCCAGATCTCATATGGAGTAGTAGAGACTACCTTGGTCGGGACTCTGTTTAGCAAGTAAACAGCTGTCTTAAGTGCATAGCCCCAAAAGGATTTTGGAAGAGTTGCATGATTCATCATAGACCTAACCATGTCCATCAAGGTTCGGTTGCGCCTCTCAGATACACCATTATGCTGTGGTGTATACGGCGGAGTCCATTGGGACAATATCCCATTGTCCCTTAGATAATCTTGAAACTCTTGACTTAAGTATTCACCACCTCGATCGGATCGAAGTATCTTAATACTTTTGCCAAGCTGTTTCTCTACTTCATTTCTGAACTCTTTGAATTTCTCAAAGGCTTCAGATTTGTGTTTCATCAAGAACACATACCCGAATCGTGAGTGATCATCGATGAAGGTGATGAAGTAGCTATAGCCTCCTTGTGCAAGAGTTGACATTGGTCCACATACATCGGTATGTATTAGACCAAGCAATTCTCCCACTGGATTACCTTTTCCGGAAAAGGGTAATTTGGTCATCTTGCCTTTTAAGCATGATTCGCATGTATCAAATGAACCGGGTTCAAATGATTCCAAAATTCCACATCGGTGTAATTCGGTCATGGTTTCTTACTTATATGGCCAAGACGACAGTGCCACGTGTAGGAGTCTATTCGATTATCTATTCGAGCACGTTTGTTGCTAACTTCGATATTGAAAACGTCACTGGATAAATCTAACGTGTAGATGCCATTGCACAAAGTTCATTCCCATAAAGAACGCCATTTAAAGTTATGTAACAACAATTGTTACTGAAAGTTAAATGATAACCTTTTTCATTCAAACATGAAATAGATACAATGTTCTTTATTAACGAAGGAACAAAATAACAATTATCCAATTCTAAGACACGTCCAGTGGGGAGCTTTAGCAAATATGTTCCGATGGCAACAGCAGCAATCTTTGCTCCATTTCCAACTCGCAAATTCGCTTCTCCTTTGACGAGTCTTCTTCTATTCCTTAGCCCCTGTATGTCATTACATATATGTGAGCTACACCCAGTATCAAGTACCCAGGTGTTTGAGGAAATAGAGTGACATTAATAACGAAGATACTTGAAGAGGATGGGGCATCGGATGCCTTCTCTTTCAAGGACTCAAGATAAACCTTGCAGTTTCTTCGCCAGTGACCCTCCTTGTCACAGTGATGGCAATTGCCTTTTTAGGGTATTTTCAGTCTTTTTGGCCTTTTTCTTCTTTCCTTATTCTGTTCATTGGCCTTCCTCTTAGAACCTTTCTTCGAGGAACCAACTAATAGTACCGTCTTTTGATCCTGCTTCACAGAAGGCTCTACAGTCTTCAGCAGGTTGAGCAACTCAGGAAACTGGTCTGGAGTTGTGTTTTCAGGAGGACGGTTGGGAAGTTGATCTTCAAGGACATAAGCAAGCTTCTCTGCCTTGAGGACTATCCTCAGGTTTCGAAGCCAGTCCATGAAGTTTGGCCCAGTCAGTTTATTGGTGTCCAAAATGGAACGCAAGTTTAAAGAAGACATGATCGAGTGATTATCCTAGAAATACAAATTGAACTTATGTGAGAAGATTGATTAAAGAATGTATCAACATACATTAATAAAATCCTATTATTTTCAAATTGAATAACCCTTTTTATCAATTCGGGAGATCGTAGGAACATCTCCAAATAGGTTGATATCCAACCATAGATAAGAACCACCATGGCTGTGGCCATCAAGTTTTTCTTAGCTATGAAGGTAGGTAATTATACCGATTACATATCACATATATGTAACTATCACATTATGCTATCAACTAATTGAATGTTTGCATAAATCATTGGGTTGTTAACTCATTAACAAGTATGGACATTATACATAGCACCCAACTGCACCTCTCTTTACATCGACCTTGGCTGTGGCACAACAAATCGATGCTCCAAGCTTAAGGCTGACCCATTAATCAAGAAATAGTTTTAACATGGTTGGAGCTCATTCAACCGTTTAGTCAGGCTTGGATGTGTCCAACAACCAAACTAAGGATTGACCTCTGACTCCAACTATATTATTCATAAACTAATTCCATGGTTTGAACATGTTGAGGTTCAAGTCGGGCATGGATGTGTCCATCAACCCAAACGAGAAACAAAACTCCGATTCTAACCATATTAATGGAAGGTGTTGGCCTTAATATTTTGTAAGGGGTTTTGGGTCTCATCTTTTCTAAGCACATTCATGACATATGTCATGACTAACGATTTCCTTAATAAAGTATGTATGTGACTTAAGTTATCAAGTCTCATTAATTGAATTAGGAACCGGATTTCCTAATTCTAATTCATACTTTATTAAAGGAATTGTTTTGGGAAACAATTTCCTAAATTGTCATAATTAATTTCGGAAATAATATGTTCAAGACTTTGATTTCTCTAAATCAAACTTATCAAATTAAGAGACAATTCCCTTAATTCAACCACATATTATTTTCATGAAAATCTCATTTAAGAAACTCTATAGGAAACATTTTCCTAATTAATTTTGGAGACAACAATATGTAAGAGCATCACCTCTTAAACATATTTTATTCATGGATTTAATTAATTACAACAAATCGTTTTCTAAGGGTGGCTCCCCGAGGATCAGATACCCAAAGAAAATAATTCGTTGTAAATCCAATTGGACGGCTCCCGAAGCTCAATCCAAATCAAACATGACAATTTCAATTAAAAATTGGGAAATTAAATTACAACAACTAGCTTTAAATTGGACGGCTCCCCGAGGCTCAATCCAAAATAAAGAATTTTGTTGTCAATTTAAAGACCAATTCAAATTTAATTGTCAATTAACTGTCCATGAATTTGTCTAGACTTTCTTAAAAGAAAGTGCCCAAAATTGCGAAATTTCATAAATTGGTTTTCAGAATAATTGTAAGTTTCCGGTACAAAGAAAACTTACATATTTCCAAAATTAGAAAATTTCTAAAATAGAAAAATTTCCAAAATTGGAAAGGTTCCAAAGATGGGAAGTTTTCACAATTATTATAAAATTTCAGAAACTAGAAAATTTCAAACGTTTGCGAAATTTCATGAGGATTTCCAAACTATGAAATTCCTAAATCTAAAATTTATTATAATTGGAAAGTTTCCATAATTGAAAATTTTTCCGAAATTTAGATCATGACAAAGTGATCCGCAAAACAATTATATGATTATGTCGAACACTAACCGGCTCTGATACCACTGTTGGGACTGGGTGCATGTCGACAAGGATATGAGTTCGTAAAATTTTAAATTTTTACGTGCAGCGGAAGAATTTGCATAAAATAATTTCCTAAATTATTTTAACTTCGTATCTAGCATGCAACCTTATAGTGTGTTGACATAATCATAAAATAAAATTTTGCGGAAAAGTAAACTAATTTACCAAGTACCTCGCGTAACTCGAAGTAAGGGACGAGATCCAACCGTAGCGTCCCTTGGAAGCTCCGCCTCTATTCGCGTCCACGCCGAGTTCTCTTCGGGATGACTTCGCAAAGTCACGAGTTTTGTGCCGACGAGAACTACTAGATTCTCTATAGACACAACAAAGAAGATCAAGAGAAGAAAAGGAAACTAACCACCAAGAAAACGGAATCGAATTCCGGGAAGAGAGGAGTCGCTATCCGCTTCTTCTTCTTCTTGCTTCGTTTCTTCTTCTTCTTGAAGCTCACGGCAACAACCTTGCTTGGGTGTAGGTTGGGCGCCGGCCCTAATAGAGCTAGGGTGGGCGCCGACCCTAAGGGAGGGAGAGGAGAAGGAGAGAGAATAAGAGGGAGAGAGGGAGCTACTTCTCTTGACAACTCAATTTGAATTAAGGGCTTGCCTTTCGTTCCTTTATATAGTAGCATCTCCCTTGCCAAGTCTCCCTCTTAACGGAATTAACGGAATTAACGGAATTAGTTATCATAAGAAATTTATCCTATAAATTCTCTTATGAATTATTCCGTTTAAACCAAGTTTTATTATAACTAACTTTATAATAAAACTAATTAGTTATCATAAGAAATTTATCCTATAAATTCTCTTATGAATTTTATTATAACTATCTTTATAATAAAACTAATTAATCTCTCCTTTTATTATGGAATAAATTTTATAAGGAATTTATAAACTTTCTTATTATGGAAAAATCAATTCATAATTGATTTTATAAAATTAAAATAAACCAATTCATGGATTATTTTAACTTCCATAAAAAGAATAAATTTCTATAAATTTATTTATATAAATTTGTTTATACAAATTTATTTATCCATAATTTATAAAATAAATCGCGCTAGATCTATTTTATTAATTAAACCAAAATTAAATGGTTTCTCCCTTTAATGTGGCCGGCCATCCAAGGAGGGTTAGCACCCTCTTTGCCCGGCCAAACCAACCCGAACCAGTCGCGAATTAAACTCATTTAATTCGCCCAATAAGCCTTCAAAAGACTTAGCCATTTTTAGCTTCCATTGCGCCTCTGATTAACTCAGATTCGACTTATATCTCTTGATCGGAAAATCCAATTTTCAACTCGTTTTAAATCCCTCGGATTACTCGTAGTGCGTGTGACTAAATAAGCTTTCGATTTATGTTGGCCGTCTATAATCAACCAATTATAGAACGATCATAAGTGGCACCTAGTAGTACATCATGATCCCCAATTAATCGAAAGATCAACGGTTTGACCTCAGAAGAAATTATTCTGAAACCCTTCAGCAGCTCTAATGAATCGTGCCCCATTCCCTTCACCACCTTATACTCACTTGGTTCAGGACACGGTCTATGGTGTCAGTCCCCACTAGGCTGACTACGTCACACCTAGCCCAAGTAGTGTCTTTCTCGTCCATTGGATTTCTAATTACTCTCATGTATTTTAGAGACTCGCACNCGCTCATCACCCTCTGGCCCACCTCAGGATCCTCAACTGTCCCCATCGGGTCCTCATCTTCAATCTCGAGAATTTCTCGTCCGCTTCAAGGTCTTCCTCGAACATCTCCAGCAGCTCTGGATTCTCCCTCGAAGAGTTCGGGGTCCTCCTCGAACGGCTCAGGGTCCTCCTCGAAGGGCTCGGGGTCCTCCTCGAATGGCTCGGGATCCTCATTGACGGGCTCAGGATCCTCCTCGAAGGGCTCAGGATCCTCCTCAAAGGGCTCGGGATCCTCCTCATAGGGCTCAGGGTCCTCCACGGACGGCTCAGGGTCTCCTCGGACTGCTCGGGGTCCTCCTCCGAGTCTCCCAGGTCCGCTGGGAACTCATGGCGGAGGAGCTGCCTGCACAACCCCGTATTAGGGCATACGGGCATCTGTGCTGTCCCCAGATCTGATGCCCGCCTCTCTGGCCGGTTGGGCCAAAGAACGGAGTAAAGCTCCGATCTATGATCGTCCGTGGCTGGAACCCTTCCCGCTCTCAGTTTCCAGAAGAGCCGATCCAGGAATCCTATGGTGCCTTGAATCCCCAGAGTCGGCCAATCCCTAACCGTCTCTATCTGCTCCAGCAGCTCGCGGCATCTCTCAGGGTAGTCCTCATGCAACATCTGGAATTGAAAAAAAAATGACATGGTTAGTACAAAACCATTCCTTTTTCAATTCGCAAATATGTACAGAGGAAAACACACACCTAATCGGTGTGGTTTACCCTAGTGATTATTATAGGTAACCACCCTCTTACCCCAAATTCTAGTCATTGACTATCATACAGGTGATAAATTGACTACATAAGTTATAATTCTATCTTCACTTGTTATGCAAGTATTAATCATCTTCATATTATGCAAGCATAATTCATCACTATAGTTATACTGTACATCAAATAAATAAAGCGAGTTTAGAATTTCTTACTTGGAAGCGGCAGGAGGAAGCTTGATGTGTGTGTGGTGGAGGGGAAATCTGCTCTGATACCAACTTGTAACGCCCGTCCTTATATCTACCCTTAAGGCGGGGTTACGGGTCCATACATTCAAATCATTTATCATCTTAAGCATGTATATCCAAACAAAACAGTTACAATAAAAGAAATGTAGTAAGCATGCTTATTGAAGACTAATTTACCAAGCAAGGTTTTTTTTCATTTCTTTTATATCTACATGCATTTACAACCTAATAGGAAGATCATTTAACACACTATAGCATGGAATCTCAAGTAAGAATATAGCAAGAGTTATCTAGTCTTAGATACATGCAAGAGAAGCATTCATAAGAAATTAGCATTCATAAGAAACAGAAAATAGTAATTATCTAGCATTTTACTTAGCATGCATACTACAAAGTTTAGAAATTAATGATAGTGTTATCTAGCATGACATAGGTTCCATATCCCTAACTTAATCACAGTAGAGTAGTCATGATCATCACACATTCAGAGTATAGCAATACAATTTTAATCTTTCATTGGAAGCAGTTTAGATTCTAGACAAAACAAGGTAGATAGAATCTTTCGTTCTTTCCCGAGCCATCACCACACACATCCTCTCGCCTTCCCTCTGCCTCTTCCTTTAGTTCAAGTATTTCTTACCGCTATCTGCAGCATAAGAAAACAACATCAACTAGTAAGCAAAACATGCTTAGTAAGAATCCGGGCCTACTCGCAAAACCATATCGATACATCATATCATGTACTCAGTAATCAAGATAGAACAAGATTATAAGCATCATAAGCATCTCATCAAAGCATCATAAGCATCACATCAAATATCTCTAAGTACTTACAGAACAAGATTATCACATAATTAGAAATGTTTTTCAAAAAGTTCCATAAAGGTAAGTACTTAAAAATACAATATCTCCCAGGGCCCAGTTGTAGTACCACATCATGCGCGTTCCCTAATAAATTGGGGTAGCGAGCCACCAATCTAATTAGAGCAGGACCCTTCCGTCCTACCAATGCCATGACCTTCAGTTAACATGCACATTGGATTTGTTTAACGACCCCCTTCCGAGTCGGGTACACAACTTTCAAAGTAAAGTAATTTATCATGCAATTACTCATATATGTATATGCCTAAAGGTACTCTTAATCACTTCTCAAAGGGACACACCACACATTCGGGTGCTCTTGATCCCCTAGGGACACACCACACATTCGGGTGCTCTTGATCCCAGTTCAATAGAGTATCCCTTTTTTTTTTAAGCATATTATCCACCACATCTCAACCACATCATGTTCATGTCATAAGAGTGCCCCATGGGCTATAAGGCATGCTTTTATACCTAACAAGATAGGTCACATAATTTATACACACATCATATAAGTGTAGCATGCTTCATGGTTTCATTAAGGACTTCCCAACCCTAGAGCTAGGGTTGGCCGAAACTCACAAGTAAAGGAGTTTGGTTTTCCAATCAAGCATTCATTCAAGCATTCTTACAAACACCTCAAGTACATTTCATGTAACAATTTAAACATGGTTTAAACCTCAAAGTGGGGTTAGCATCCACTAACCCTAATTTACAAGGGTTTGGCCGAAACCTTGTAGGGTACCAAACCCTAATTTTGTCCTTCCAAAAATTTGGAAACATCACATATGAGTATACCCTAGGTCTTAAGGGTTATTTTCATGTAATGAAAAGTTGCCAAGTACATCCCTTAGGAAGTGGCCGAAACCCACACAAGGACAACCCTAGGTTTTTGTTCTTGACACCATGAAGAAAAATCCATCACATGTATACCCTAAGTCCCAAAGTCTTCCCATGCATCAAAGTTGGATCAAACCTTTCTCTTGGACCCCCAATCCTAGGGTGGCCGAAACTTCTACAAGGATGATCCTTGTGATTTTTCAAAAGAAACACACAAACAAACATTTAATAGCAATTATACTGCAGGCGAGAGGACACTTACATCCTAGCGCTGGAATTTAACCTTCTTTAAATCGTAGGGTACCCTACACTTGGAGGGTATGCGAAGATCCTTTTCTTCCAAATCTTCTCTCTAGTATTCCTTGGTCTTGGTAGAGAGCAATGGCTCTTGGACTCTCCTTCTTGTAATTGCCCTAGGGTTAAATTTCGAAAGGGAAGGGGGAAGGCTAGGCTCGGCAAGGAAGAAGAAGAAGGGAGGAAGAAGAATGAAAAAAAAGAAACTTCTTTCTAACTTCCTTCTCTTACTCTTATTTATACACCTCTTGTGAAAAGACATGTCTCTTCTTTGCCCAAGCCTTAACACGCATGTCTCCCCTTCTCCTAACATGAAACACCCATTAGAGCATCTGGTTAGGAAGGAGTTAGTGCAAGTGATAGGTTCAAGGTTCGATCCTTGCTTCCTCCACTTTGCACTTTTTTTTTTTATTACCTCTTAATAATTCATTTCCAAGCCTATCATGGAATTTCATAATATTAATAATACTTCATGAATCTAATATTTTATGATAATATTTCATGATAATAATATTCATAAATATACTATTTCATGCTAATATTTCATGATAATAATATTTCATGAATATAATATTTCATGTATTCATGACATTTCATAGCATGTGATTGCATGAAATTTATATCATTTCATTATAACCATTTTCATACATTGTCATGATTTTATATTGACAAATTTGGGGTGTTACACTAACCTTAGTTGCAGGGTCAAAGGATTGATCGTCTGCAAGTGAAGGTTCTTCACTGGGCCTAGGCGCTCGAATGGAGTCAGGCGCCCGAGTGGGCTCAGGCGCTCGTAAGGATACGGGCGCCCAAGGGTGAAGGCAAAAACCAAAAACCAGCTGCGAAGCCACTGAACCAAGGCGGATCAGGCGCCCGTGAGCTCACGGGCGCCCCCATCAGCTCAGGCGCCCAAGTGGGGAGGATAAGCGCTGACCGAGCCCGCGGATAAGGATTCGCAGATCGGAGGGCACGTGTCAGGCGCCCCAAACCCATCAGGCGCCCGATGGAGTACTATAAAAGGGGCTCGACCCCAAGGCTTCAACAATACAGTTTTCTAATGCTCCAAAGCTTTTCGTTCAAGCGCTACACCCCGGCAAACTCCGATTCCGAGATTCCAGCGCCAACGACGTTCTTCTGCTCCGAAATACGATCTACTTCGGACGTCGGTAACAAAAAGTGTAATTAGTTTCATTTCCTGCAATATTTCTGTACTCAATTTGTAAATATGTTTTGCGCGATTATAGTATTACCCAAAGTAAACGGTCAAGGACCATGGGTCTTAGAGTAGGAGCCGACTGCGACTCCGAACCAAGTAAAAACTACTTGTGTTCCTGTGTGATTGTTTTGTTTCTGCTGCGTGTTTTCTCTTTTCTTAATCCAAAAAAGTTTTAACGATATTCACCCCTCCCCCTCTATCGTTTATCTCGATCCAACATTGTGTTCTTGTGTGTTTTGTCATTTTCCGCTACGTATATTCTTTAACTTTCCGAAAAATTTTATAACGATATTCACCCCCTCCCACTCTATCGTTTTCTTCGATCCAACAAGTGGTATCAGAGCGGGTGGCTCAAATTTGGTGCAACCACCAATTTGAGAGTGTTTTTCAGATTTTATGAAATTATTTTAAATTTTGTTTCTTTTTCAAATTTTTCTCGTTAATCGAGGTTGGTGCAACACCACTCGACTGTTTTTCTTTTCTATTAATTTTTCCTCCGCACTACTAATCCAAGACCAAGTCTTGGGACAAGTTTTCTCTATTTTTCTTATTTTTCAAAAAGTATTATGGCCATGCAAAAGGGTTTCAGCATAGCCAGACCACCGCTCTTCAGTGGAGAAGATTTCTCCTACTGGAAAAGCCGGATGGAAGTCCACCTAAAAACTCAGATGGATATGTGGATAATAATCCAATCTGGCCTCGAAATCCCCAAGAACGCAGAAGGAGTGACACAGCACTACTCTGAATGGGGCGCCTTGCTGAAGAAAAAGATCGAAGCTAATGCTTAGGTAACTCAGACGTTGCAGTGCGGATTGACCAAGGAAGAGCTGAACCGGGTGTGTCCCTTCAACAGTGCCAAAGAACTTTGGAGCAAACTGATTGAGTTGCACGAAGGTACCTCCGACACCAGAATCAGCAAAAGGGATCTGTTGCTGAACAGACTCTACACAATAAAGATGAATGTAGGTGAATCAGCAGCATAGCTCCACGCCAGAATCCAGGAGTTGATGAACGGACTGCACACAATAGGTCACAAGGTAGAGAACCGTGACCTAATCAGGTATACCTTAAATGCATTCCCAAGAAATACTCTGTGGGCATCTATGGTAAATGCTTACAAGGTTTCTAGGGATCTTTCAAACATTAAATTAAATGAACTTTTTTCAGAATTAGAATTACATGAACAGACTAACTACACGATGGCCGAGAAAGGAATTGCTTTTCTTGCAGGTAAACCCCAAGGAAAGGTAGCCAAGAAAAAGCCTCAACCTGCACCCAAGTCTGACTCAGACTCAGACTCAGAAGATAGTGAAGGGGATCAACCCAAGTTGGTACGGCTAGCTCGGGACTACTACAAGGAACTGAAGCATCAGACCAACAGAAGGAAAGCAAACCGACGAAAGGAAGATCCAGCTGAACCTTCAAAAACAAAACCGAATGTCACTTGCTACGAATGCAACAAGAAGGGTCATTACAAATCAGAGTGCCCCAATCTAAAGGAAGCCAAAAAGACTAGAAGGAAGAAGGCTCTTCAAGCCACGTGGGATGAATCTTCCTCCGAAGAAGAAGAAGAAGAGGCCCCACAGTCAAATCTTCTCGCCTTAACTGCTTCGGAAGACATCGACACCGGATCAGAATCGGAGCTAGACGACGGAAGGCTCACAATATCGAAAAACGGTCAAATAACAGTAAGAGGTTATTCCGAAATTGAATTATCGAAATTAATAGCTTATTTATCTCATAACATGGTGAAAGCCAAAATCCGAGTCGAGTCCCTCTGACAGGAAGTAAAACTCCTGAAAGAGGAAGCTGACTCTAGATCCTTGACCGAGAAGGTTCAAGAAGGAACCTCTACTCAAGTTGAAAAGCTTGAGAATGAGAACTCCTCCTTGAAAACTCAAGTCAAGGAGCTCAAAGTGGCTTTAGAATGATTTACTTCGGGTTCCAAGGGTCTTGACATGATCCTTGGAAAACAGAAATCCGTTCTTAATCGATCTGGGTTAGGGTATCGAACCAAGTCGAGACAACGGTCATATTATGTTGTATTGAACCACCCTAGAGCCAAAGTTCAAGCATGGGTCCCCAAGCTTTGCTTGAACAACCAAGCTGGACCAAACCAGTATTGGATCCCTAAGGACATGATTCACATCTTGCCTTAATTATTATCGTGGCTTTTAGTCCAGGGGAGCCAATTTAAAAACAATTTTCATAATTAGATAAATTTTTTTGGCTTAATTCCTTAATTTTAATTACATGCTTAATTATTTATTTCATTCTGCTAATTATTATGTTTAGACCTAGGACTGATTAGAGTATGGACTAAAAGGATTTAATTGAAAGTTGAACAACATAGTATTGGGTGGAGGTGAGATGATAGTACGTTAGGGAAGCCATTTTGGTGGAACTCGCCGAAGCTACCGATCCAAGACCCAAACTCGTTAGACTAAAATCTTTTAAGAAGTAACTTGAAGATGAATTTTCAATAAAAGGCTTTGTCAAGGAAAGGGTTGATGATCCAATAAGGCTACGGCCAAGAAGGCCTAGTGCCTTGCCAAGACCTGGAAGCTAATTATTGAAAATTAAATTCACTTTGCTATTGTCAAATTTGAATCTAACACAAATTTCAATTAATCTTAGATTCAACCACCTTTCAAAATAAACTTAAAACTTAATTGAATTTTTTAAAAAAAATTAATTCAACCTTTCAAAATTAACCATGATTTCAAATTAAAATCTTTATTTCTTTTAAAACCTGTCTCACAAAACCCATAAGGTTAACGTGATTGGATAACTCTAAATTGGGTGAGACAGACTAGATTGTGAAAATCAATTTAAGCTAGCCTTAATTCTAATTGGATCCAAATCAATAAATACTTTATGTGTAGGAACTTAAAGATTTGGATCAATGGATGTTGGATAGCGGATGCTCCAGACACATGACTGGAGAAAAATTAAAATTCACCAAACTCAAGTTCAAGAACCTAGGCTCAGTAGCATTTGGCAATAATGCTACACTCAAAGTCATTGGGTCAGGTAACATTGAACTCAAATCCGATTTTGTGATTAAAAAGGTACTCTTGGTTGAGAACTTCAAATTTAATTTGTTAGTATAAGTCAATTATGTGATACTGGCTATGTAGTTACCTTTACCAACTCTGACTGCCTAATTAGAAATCTTCAAGACTCAGAAGTCATGCTTAAGAGCACTAGGAAAAATAATGTTTATACTATCAATCTACCCCTAGTACCTAAATGTCTCTTAACTCAATTAGAAGAATCCAACCTCTGGCATAGGAGATTAGGTCACACTAATGTTAGACTAATTTCAAAAATCACCCAACTTGGCTAATTAAAGGAGTACCAAAAATTAAGAACTATGAAAACACAATATGTAATTCATGCAACCAAGGTAAACAAACCAAGTCCAATCACAAGTCAATTCAATCAGACCTAACTCAAACCACACTTGAGCTGCTGCACCTTGACCTATTTGATTCACATGGAGCCAAGTTACTAAGTGGAAACCGGTACTGCTTAGTAATTATTGATGATTACTCTAAGTTTACTTGGGTTAGGTTCCTAAAAACTAAGGGTGAAACCCTAAACCTGTTTATTGACTTATGTAAGATAATTGAAAATCAAAATGATACCAAAATCAAAAGACTTAGGAGTGATCATGGGGGAGAGTTTGAGAATCAAAGGTTTGAGGAATTTTGTAGAATAAACGTGTATATTCATGAATTTTCATGTCCTAGAACCCCCCAGCAAAATGGGATAGTAGAATGGAAGAATAGAACCCTACAGGAAGCCGCTAGGACTATGCTCAATGAATTCAACCTAGCTAACCAATTTTGGGCAGAAGCAATAAGTATGGCTTGCTATATCCAAAATAGGGTCCTAATTAACAAAAGACATAATAAAACTCCCTATGAGCTATATTACCATAGACTACCGAACTTACAATACCTAAGGGTCTTCAGATGCAAAGTACATATCCTAAACACTAAGGACTACCTAGGTAAATTTTAGTCTAAATCAACTCCAGGAGTATTCTTAGGATATTCAACAACAAGTAGGGCCAATAGGATCTACAATAAACAAACTAATAAAATTGAAGAAATAATGAATTTAATCATTGATGAGGAAAGAAATCCAAAATCTGATAATCAAAACCTAAACCCATCAAATGTCGATCAAGAGGAAAACGAGCCACTTATTGAACTATCAGTTGAACCACTAGTTGAACCGCTAAATAAACTGACTCTTGAACCAACTACTACATCAACTGAACTAATAATTGAACCAACCCAAATAGTTAAACAAAATACTGAATCAAACCGTCCAGTTGGACCTAAGGCTGAACCAAGTTCTAGAAGAACCAAGAAACCCAGACTCAGTCACCCAACTGATCAAATTGTGGGTAATCCAACCTTAGGAGTCAGAACTAGGTCTTCCTATTGAAATCTTAGTCAGATCGCACTAATTTTGAAAATTGAACCTAAGACTATAGAGGAAGCCTTACCTGATCCTGATTGGATCATAGCCATGCAAGAGGAGTTAGCCCAATTTGAGAGAAACCAAGTCTGGTAACTAGTACCTAAACCTGAGGGCAAGTCCATTATAGATACTAAGTGGGTATTTAGGAACAAACTAAATGACCAAGGGGAAATAGTCAGAAACAAAGCCCGCTTAGTAGCTAAAGGGTTCAATCAAGTCGAAGGATTAGACTATGATGAAACCTATGCCCCAGGAGCCAGACTTGAGTCTATTAGAATGATGTTAGCATTTGCAGCCCATAGAGGATTCAAACTTACCAAATGGACATTAAGTCAGCCTTTCTAAATGGGTTCATCAATGAAGAAGTCTATGTAGGACAACCCCCCCCCCCCGGCTTTGAGGACCTAGAAAAACCTAACTACATTTTCAAACTTAATAAGGCACTTTATGGACTAAAACAAGCACCTAGGGCATAGTATGAATGCCTATCAACTTACCTTATTTCTAAGGAATTTAACCAAGGACAAATTGACTCAACACTATTTGTTAAAACATTAGAAAAAGACATTTTCATTGCCCAAATCAATGTTGACGACATAATTTTCAGATCCACCAACTCAAACTTTTTAAAACAATTTGTAAAAATAATGGAAAACGAATTCGAAATAAGCTTAGTTGGTGAGCTCAACTTCTTTTCAGGACTACAAATTAAACAAACTAGGGATGGAAATTATGTTCACCAATCCAAATATGGTAAGGAGTTAATAAAGAAATTTAAAATGGATAACTCCAAAAGCATAAATACCCCTATTGCCACAAATGTAAAAAATTGATAGTGACCTTGAAGGTAAACCTGTAGATCTTAAGCTATATCGAAGTATAATTGGAAGTATACTTTACCTTACAGCTAGCAGACCTGATATCCTATTCTCTGTAGGAATGTGTGCTAGATACCAAACCTGTGCTAAGGAAACGCACTTAGCAGCCCTAAAAAGAATACTTAGATACATTAAGGGCACCCTAAATGTAGGGATTTGGTATCCTAGGACCTCAACCTTTGACTTGTCAAGATACTGTGATTCTGACTATGTTGGATGTAAATTGGATAGAAAGAGTACAAGTGGAAGCTGCCAACTTTTACGAAATAGTCTAGTAAGTTGGTGCAGTAGAAAGCAACACTACGTAGGTCTATCTACAACTGAAGCAGAATATGTTGCTTTAGGAGAGTGTGTAACACAACTCTTATGGATGATGCACACTCTTAAGGACTTCCAGCTTGATTACACCCAAACCCAAGTCTACATTGACAACATAAGTTCAATCAATCTAACTAAGAACCCAATCCAACACTCTAGAACAAAACATATAGAGGTTAAACATCACTTCGTAAGGGATCATATAGCCAGGGGTGAAATAGTCCTTAAACATCTAGACTCAAAGTCAAACTTAGCTGATACTTCACCAAACCCTTACCTGAGTCTGAGTTTAGCTCACTAAGATGGCAGTTAGGGTTATGCTTAGTAGAATAGGACTACATGTGTTTTTGTTCAAAAACTATTTTATCTGTTATTTAAATTATTTTTTTAAATTTAAAATGATTTTCCGACTTAGTTTTTTTTCAAAAACCTACCCCTTCAAAACTGCATGCACCTATAGATCTAGAAGCCAGCATCTCACAAGCACCTTAGGGTACTCTTGATTGACAACCTAGACTGGGTTGAGATGCTTAGGTCCATGCCTTGATTCAAGATGCTTTAAGTCAGTGCATCTGCAGTAATTGGGGCAATAAATACCAATTGAACAGTAATCAAGTTAAGTGTCAAGCTTAGAAAATCTAACTTGATCAGATCACTTAACTTGACCAACCCTAGCGAAAGCTATTGTTCATGACAGTAAGTAAGTAGCTAACTGGGTTAGACAGGACCCGAAAGAGAAAATCTAAATTGGTTTGGTTCAGTTTATGCTCAGAATTGGTTCAATACAGAACTTTACTTTCATTACTCTATTTTTGCTTTAATATTTTTTTGATATATGGGAAAGGGGGAGAGAAAGGAAAGGAGAGAAAAGAAGTTTTTTAATCTTAGAAATTTTTTAATCTTAATTTTTTTATTATTTTTTTTCCTTTTATCTCCTTTTTCAAAAAGTAAAGTAACGAAAATACTTGTTTTCAAATCTGAAGCATCTCTAAAATTCTGTTGTAAAATTTTCGAAGTGTTTAAACTTAAAATTTTTTTGAAAAATTTTCTAAGTGTTTAAACTTAAAGTTCTTCTGGAAAATTTTCTAAGTGCTTAAACTTAAAATTCTTTTGGAAAATTTTCGAAGTGTTTAAACTTAAAATTTTTTTGGAAAATTTTCTCTGTGTTTAAACTTAAAGTTCTTTTGGAAAATTTTCGAAGTATTTAAACTTAAAATTCTTTTGGAAAATTTTCTAAGTGTTTAAACTTAAGTTCTTTTGGAAAATCATCGAAGTATTTAAACATAAAATTCTTTTGGAAAATTTTTTCTCTAACTTGAAAATCTTTTTGAAAATTTTCTAAGTGTTGAAAACCTGAAAAATCATTTGAAAATATTTTTTTTTGATAGTCAAGGACTTAGAAGTGTTTTCAAAAATCCCACGTATCTTTGAAAAACTCAGGGGGAGAATTTTTCAGGGGGAGGAAATTACATATCTTTTACATTGCTTGTTTCTTTAACTTAACTTTTTGAACCGTGTTGCCATAAATCAAAAAGGGGGAGATTGTGTTGGTGCAAGCTGCATCAGTGATGTCCTCCTCTAAGGGTTTTAATGTTTGACAATATACTTAAGTCAGTGATACATTAAACAAGGGAAGGGGAGCTAAGAGAGGAGTAACCAAAGTGAAAGAAAGTCCTAGTAAACCTAGGCAATAAGTCCTGGTTCGAAGAATTGGGCACTAAGTCTTGATCATGGATTAGGCACTAAGTCCTGGCAAAGGGCTGGGCACCGAAGACCTGACCGGAAGTTGGGCACGAAGTCCTAGTTGAGGACTGGGCAAGAAGTCCTGGCCCAGGGTTGGGCACCGATGACCTGGTTCGAGGAATTGGGTACGAAGACCTGGGCGAGGGTTGGGCACCAAAGTCCTGGACTTAGGGTTAAGGCACGAAGTCATGGTCCGAGGGATTGAGCAACTTAGCTGAGCGATGACTAAGGACAGAAGTAGAAATGGGTCAGCGTTCAGATGTCTCGAGAACCGAGAATATCGGAGGCTAAGCAAAAGTCCACCTGAAGGACTGGGTTGCAACCGTCTCCTGAAAGGAGTATGTGAAAGGTGCATTCTCGGGGGTGGGAACTTGCGTCGATTCGACCTAGGGTTTCATGGAAATCCAAAGTCAGAACCAAGTCCTTAAGTTTAAGATTGTGTGCATATTTGCTTTGTATTTGTATATCTTGCAGGTACCTAAAATGGAAGACAAAGCAAGCGAACAACACACACTGCGGCTGAAAGCCTGGTAGCTAGGCGCCCCCATCAATGGGGGCGCCCCCATGGAATCAGGAACCCCCATCAATAGGGGTGCCTGAGTTAAAGAAGCAAAAAAAGGGTTAGTGATGAAGGCAAAACAGGCTTTCATTCAGGCGCCCGGGATGATACAGGCGCCCGGGTTCATGTACGCGCCCAGGTCAAGAAGCTTATCAGCTACGACGAGTTCGGCGCTGGGATAAGGTTTGACCAAGCCCTATAGGGCGCCCCCATCAACACAGGCGCCCGAATGAAGCCTATAAAAGGGGCTTTGACCTCACTGCTTCAAACACAACTTCCAAGATTGATTCTGAGCATTCTGATTGACGACAATGTGCTAAAGACGAGGATATACGAACGGGAGGCTCCAGGAGGATGTGCGCGGCACGGAGGTCCAGATCGGCCGAGTCTTCGACCATTTCATTTTGGTTTGCTTTAATTATTCTGCACTTAAATTTCTATATTTGTGATTGTGATTATTGCACTGTAAGACGGGTTTCTCCACCTCCGGAAAGTCCAGAAAGGAGACCAATAGTGGACGGGCGTTCCCATGCATAGGCCTTGGATGTACTGACCCTGGGGGGTCGGGAACCATGTAAAAAATTCCGCGTGCAATCTGTGTTTTGTTTTGTTCTTTATTTTTCTATTTTCCGCTGTGCTACTAACGCTCTGAGTCTAGAACGTAATTTGAAAGTAAGACGAATTTCCGTGAGAAGTTTTTGGTCGATATTCACCCCCCCCCCTCTATCGACGGTACCGGTCCTACAATTGGTATCAGAGCCAGACCACTCTTCACCGGACTAACCGCCGATGGAGCAACGACGCCAGGAGTTGAGGGGGAGCCTAGGGGTGAATCAGGTACAATTTTTTTTAATGTCTGTTTTTAAATTCCATATTATATGCTTCACATGCAGGGAGAGAGGGCACTATAAAAATCAGTGCCCTACACGTAAGACTCGTTCTTCACCGGCGATATAGGAGGCACCAGCGCCTGAAGTCCGAAAGAACTAAGATCACATCAAGTGCTTCAAATGCAAAAAGTACAGACACTACAAAAACATGTGTCCGGCAAAGGTACGCAAAATTTACGTTCCGAAAGTTTTTCAAATTCCAGAACGATTATATGTAGATAATTTAGATAATTTTTCTGATAAATTAGAAGTATTACACAGTCAAATAGATATCTTGCATGATTGGTTAGAAAAAGTAAATAATGCTAAAATATCAGAAATTAACCTTGTAATCCTTAATATTAATTCATTAATTTCTAAAATTAATTCTGTAATTAATTCTGAAATTAATCATAATTTTAAGCCTAATAATGTTAATTCTGAAAAATCTAAAAATCCTTTAGATAATTCTGAATTCAATTTTGAAAATCTTAAGGATAACTCTGAATTCAAATTTGAAAAACTTAAGGACAATTCTGAATTCAAATTTGAAAATCTTAAAGATAACTCTTAAATTAGTGAAGACATTTCTGAGATTAATCCTGAAAATATTGAAGATAATCCTGAAATCATTGAAATTATTTCTGAGGATAAGAATGATTTTGTTGGAAATATTCTTGAGAATAATAAAGATAAAATTCTTTTAGATACTAATTTAATTATAGATAATGTTAAAGCTATTACAAAAGATTAACTAGTGACCCTAATTACTCCACCTACGTTGAGGATATTGAAAGATCTAATTTTGAGGAGGAGATGGAATTTTCTGAGATTAAGGCCATAGTCAATAAAAATCACAAAGATTCAAATAAACCAAAATTATTGGAAAAACTTGAAAAGATAAATAAGGAAGAAATAGTGGATGAGTCAGAAATTTTCGAAATAATGAAAATTATGAACTTAAACCCACAACTATTAATTAATCACTTCAACCTTAATTATTTAAATTTATCCTTAATTAATTTTAATTCAATTAATCCTTAATTAATCTTAATTAATTCAAATACAAACTAATTCAAATTAATTCAATTAAATCTTAATTAAATCAAATTCAAATTAATTCAATTAAATCTTAATTAATTCAAATTCTAATTAATTCAATTAAAACTTAATTAAATCAAATTCAAATTAATTCAAATTAATTCAATTAAATCAAATTCAAATTAATTGAAATTAATTCAATTAAATCTTAATTAAATCAAATTTAAATTAATTCAATTAAATCTTAATTAATTCAAATTCAAATTAATTCAATTAAATCTTAATTAATTTAAATTCAAATTAATTCAATTTAATCCTTAATTAATTCAAATTAATAATTAATTAACTTAACTCCAATTAATTCTTAAATAACATAAACTCGAACTAAATAAAATTTTACCCAAACTGTAACAATTATAATTAACAACATTAAAAATGTCAAAGTGAGTTGGCATATTCGCGGGTTCACACGACATATATCAAATCCGGAATTTGATACATTTTTAGAAACTTAATTAAAATGCTTTTTGACTTGTTTGACTCATGCATAACTTCCATGTCATGCATCTGCTATATTTTAATATATGTCATGTCATTCATATTTAAATTTACGCATGACGTAGAACGGTTATAGTAAAAAGGATAATTGAAACTTGATCAACCTAGTATTAGGTGGAGGTGAGATGATAGTATGTTAGGGAAGCCTTTTTGGTGGAACTAGCCGAGCCTACCGATCCAAAACCTAAACTAGTTAGACCAAAATCTCTCAAGAAGTGACTTGAAGATGAATTTTCTATGAAAGGCTTTGTCAAGGAAAGGGTTGATGATCCAATAAGGCTACGAGCAAAGAAGGCCTTGTGCCTCACCAAGACTTGGAAGCCAATTACTGAAAATCAAATTCACTTTACTATTGTTAGATTTGAATCTAACACAAGTTTGAATTAGATCTTAGATTTAATAACAAATTAAGAAAAATAATTCAAGCATCTCACAATACACCTATAAGGCAACTGTGCTTGCTGTATTGAGACATCTATAATGGGTGAGATGTTAAGGACTAATAAATTGAAGAAAATTTTTCAAAACTGTTTTCAAAATTCTTAGAATATTTCTCTAAAAATATATTTTCAAAATAGTGCTTTAACATAATAATATTTTTATGAATTTCATGTCTGTCTAATTGCCAATATATTATATGTCTTCAAAAATAATATCATTTTGAAAAATTGTTTGACTCACATAATCAGACACAAGCCTCTTAGGACAACACTAATGTTCCTTAAGGTACATAGATAGAGTCAAACGGTGTCAAGTATAGGGGGAGTGTTTTCATTCTTTTAAAAAAAAATTTAACTGTACTTTAAACATTACTATCATTTGAAAATATTTCTCGATAACTGTACTTTCAATTACGATCACTTGTGTTTTCGAAAAAGGGTTATGCATTAAAAGATTATCTTCTCAAAAATTACTTGCTTCTTTGATTTTGATAAACTCTAAAGACACAGAGGAGGTCTATTTGATGATCTACAAGAACTCCGAGGATGTGTCAGATTTAGGGGGAGTTTGAGTCAAAAGAAGAACTTCTGAAAAGTTTTTTTTGGGTAATTATTAGATAATTTCTTTGATCTGAACTAAACCCTAAAGACTTAGAGGAAGAAGTGGTCAACAAGCTTCCTAGGACTAGGTCAAGTTTAGGGGGAGGCCAAATTACAAAGAATTATTTAATATATTTTCATGCATTGCATTATTAAGCCATTTTTGAAAACATAACTTTTCTTCAAAGTATTGTTTTTTAATCATATTAAATCTCTATCACTTTCAAAATAGTTTTTTTTGGAAATAATATTTACTTGGGCTTGAGAATTTCCAGGACACTTAGGAAAATGTCCTTTTAGTTAACAAGGTTTCCTTGGATTGTGTCAGGCTGGAAAACAAACCAAGTCAAGTAAAATATTATGTTTTCAAAACAATATTTTTCTAAGGACTTTCAAAATATAAGTCAAGTAATACTTTTTATAGAACATACATTTTTTTAAAATACTTATATTTTCCAAAATTGTAAATATTTTCCAAAAATGCATAATATCTTTCAAAGTTACTTATATTTTTCAAAAATTACATAATCTTGTTCAGAAGTACTTCCATGGTTTTCGAAAACTCAATAAATCTTAAAAGTACTTGCATTTTCGAAAATGATCAAAATATTTTTCAAAGGTACAGATATTTCTTCAGATACTAGCATGTTTCAAAGAACATTTTTGTGAAAATATGTTAAGAAAAAAATGGGGGTCTTTCAAGAGTATTTTCACAACATTTCTTTTAAGTATTTGCTTGCAATCTCTTGAAAAATCTTTTCTAAAAATTTTTTCTAAGGATTTTTTTTTTCAGATCAAACATTTTCCTACAAATACAAAATATTTTTCAGAATTGCACAATATTTTTCAAAAAAAATTAGATTTTTTTTGGAAATTTAAGTACCTAGTTTTACTATGCTTTCAAAAATTATACTAAGTACTTTCAAAAGAATATCTTTTATTGTTGGTGCAAGAATTCTTGATTTTTTGATGTATGACAAAGGGGGAGAGATGCGCCTTAAGTTAGAAATAAATTTTTTTTCTTTTCTCTCTTACCAAAGGATCAAAAAATCAAAATGTTTTTTAAAAAAGGGGGAGAGTGAGTGGAAGTTAGAAGTTTCCCCCAAAAGATCAAAAAATTTGTGTTCAAAATTTTTCTTTTATCCCAAGGAGTATAATTTAGTCCCTTCAACTAATCTAACTTAAGATATTGTCAAACCTCAAAAAGGGGGAGATTGTTGGTGCAAGCTGCATCAGTGATGTCCTCCTCTAAGTATTTTAATGTTTGACAATATACTTAAGTCAGTGATACATTGAACAAGGGAAGGGGAGCTAAGAGAGGAGTAACCAAAGTGAAAGAAAGTCCTAGTAAACCTAGGCAATAAGTCCTGGTTCGAAGAATTGGGCACTAAGTCCTGATCATGGATTGGGCACTAAGTCCTGGCAAAGGGCTGGGCACCGAAGACCTGACCGGAAGTTGGGCACGAAGTCCTGGTCGAGGACTGGGCAAGAAGTCCTGGCCGAGGGTTGGGCACCGAAGACCTGGTTCGAGGAATCTAGTACGAAGACCTGGCCGAGGGATGGGCACCGAAGTCCTAGACTTAGGGTTTGGGCACGAAGTCTTGGTCCGAGGGATTAAGCAACTTAGCTGAGCGATGACTAAGGACAGAAGTAGAGACGGGTCAGGGTTCGGACGTCCCGAGATCCGAGAGTATCGGAGGCTATGCAAAAGTCCACCTGAAGGACTGGGTGGCAACCGTCTCCCGAAAGGAGTAGGTGAAAGGCGCGTTCTCGGGGGTGGGAACTTACGTCGGTTTGACCTAGGGTTTCATGGAAATCCGAATTCAGAACCAAGTCCTTAAGTTTAAGATTGTGTGCATATTTGCTTTGTATTTGTATATCTTGCAGGTACCTAAAATGGAAGATAAAGCAAACAAACAACACATACTGCGGCTGAAAGCCAGGAAGCTTGGCGCCCCCATCAATGGGGGCGCCCCGATCAATGGGGGCGCCCCCATCATTAGGGGCGCATGAGTTAAAGAAGCAAAAAAAAGGGTTTAGTGAAGAAGGCAGAACAGGCTTCCATTCAGGCACCCAGGATGACACAGGCGCCCGGATTCATGTAGGTACCCAGGTCAAGAAGCTTATCAGCTACGACGGGTTCGGCGCCAGGATAAGGTTTGACCAAGCACTATAGGGCGCCCCCATCAACACAGGCACCTGAATGAAGCCTATAAAAGGGGCTTCGACCCCTCAGCTTCAAACACAACTTCCAAGATTGATTATGAGCATTCTGACTGACGAGAAAGTGCTAAAGACAAGGCTCTACATCCGGGGGCTCCAGGAGCAAGTGCGCGACACTTCGGAGGTCCAGATCGGCCGAGTCTTCGACCATTTCATTTTGGTTTGCTTTAATTATTCTGCACTTAATTTTCTATATTTGTGATTGTGATTATTGCACTGTAAGATGGGTTTCTCTGCCTCTGGAATGTCCGGAAAGGAGACCAATAGTGGACGGTGTTCCCGTTCATAGGCCTTGTGTGTACTGACCCTGGGGGGTCCGGAACCAAGTAAAAAATCCCGCGTGCAATCTGTGTTTTGTTTTGTTCTTTATTTTTCTGTTTTCCACTGTGCTACTAATGCTCTGAGTCTAGAACGTAATTCGAAAGTAAGACGAATTTCTGCGAGAAGTTTTTCGTCGATACTCACCCCCCCGTCTATCGACGGCACCGGTCCTACAGATTGTTGGTGCAGGCAGCACCTAAGTCAAACCTGGGTTTTGATAATGGCAAAAGGTTCAAAAGTTAAGGTGTTATTATGATCTAACATGTTTACTGAGTGTGCAGGAAAAGTCCTAGGTATACTAGGGAAGAAGTCCTAGCAAAGGGTGGGCAAAGAAGTACTGGTCAAGGACTGGGAAAGAAGACCTGACCGGAAGTCGGGCAAAGAAGTCCTGGTCGAGGACTGGCAAGAAGTCCTGGCAAGGGGCTGGGCACCGAAGACCTGATCAGAAGTTGGGCAAGAAGACCTGACCAGAAGTTGGGCAAGAAGACCTAGTCAGGAGGATTGGGAAAAAGTCCAACCGGAGAAGTCGGTTGTCAAAAGGTAAACTCTCCTGAGAGGAGTAGGTGAGGACGTGTTCCCCATCGAGGGAACAGTAGGCATCGGTTCGACCTAGGGTTCCATTTGGGAGACTCAAAGTCAGAACCAAGACAGCTACGGATGTAACTAATGGTTGTTTTGTTTTGGAACTAACCTGAGTTGCAGGTTCGAAGGACATGTCTTCTGCAAGTGAGGTGCCTCACTGGTGCTAAGTGCCCCAGTGTGAAGGCAAACTCCAAAACACAGCCACGAAGCCGCTGGACCAAGGTAGTTCAAGCACCCGTGAGGTCACGGGCGTCCCCAACAGCTCAGGCGCCCAAGTGGAGATGGATAAGCGCTGACCGAGCCTTCGGATAAGGGTTCGCGCAGGGAAGGCCACGTGTTAGGCGTCCCCATCGTCACAGGCGCCCATATGGGTGCTATAAAAGGGGGTTCACCCCGAAGGCTTCGACATCACTTGCTCTCAACGCTCCAAACCTTTTCGTTCATGTGCTACGCTCCGGCAAACTCCGACTTTGAGATTCCAGCGCTGACGATGACCCTCTACTCCGAAATTCGATCCACCTCGGGCGTCGGTAACGAAAAGTGTTGTAAGTTTAATTTTCTGCTCTACTTCTGTACTTAATTTTTAAAACTCTTATTGCGATTATAGAATTGCCCAAAGTAAATGGTCAAGGACCGTGGGCCTTGGAGTAGGAGCCGACCATGACTCCGAGCCAAGTAAAACCGACTTGTGTTCTTGTGTGTTTTGTCATTTTTCGCTACGTATATTCTTTAACTTTTTGAAAAATTTTATAACGATATTCACCCCCCCCCCTCTATCGTTTTCTTCGATCCAACAGAACATACTTAGTGTAAATCGTTGAAAATATAGCAAAGGGCTAAATAATTACACCAAAACATTACACTTTGAAAAGTATTGTGCAAAAGTCAATTTTGTATCAGAAGACCTAGAAAATTTTGTCTTTAGAAAAAAAAATTCAATTGAGAAAGATTTTCAAAACATATTTTGAATATTTTGAAAAATGCAAGTATTGTTGAAAAATATATTGAGCATTTGAGAAATTCAAGTACTTTAAAAATATATTGAGCTTTTGAAAAATGCAAGTACTTTAGAAAAAATATATTGAGCTTTTGAGAAATTCAAGTACTTTAAAAAAATATATTGAGTTTTTTGAAAAATGCAAGTACTTTAGAAAAAATATATTGAGTTTTTGAAAAATGCAAGTACTTTAGAAAAAATATATTGAGTTTTTGAAAGATATTTGAAAACATAATATTTTACTTGACTTGGTTTCTTTTCCAGTCTGACACAATCCTAGGAAACCTTGTTAACTACAAGGACATTTTCCTATGTGTCCTAGAAATTCTTCAAACTCAAGTAAATATTATTGTCCAAAAGAATTTTATAAACTAAAAAATTTAAAGTGATAGTATTATATTTTCATAAAAGATGACAGTATTTAAACAAACTCCCTTACGTTTTCAGAAGGATTTAAACACTACATACATGAAAACATATTATTTTGAAATATTTAATAATTCTTTCAGTTTGACCTCCCCTAAACTTGACCCAGTCCTAAGAAGCTTGTTACCACAAGTACTCTTCCTCTGAGTCTTTAGGGTTTGGTTTTAGCCCAAAAGAATTTAAAAAAATAGTTTTGAAAAGTCCTTGTCAGAAAATCTTCTTTTGACTTAGACTCCCCCTAAATTTGACACATCCTAGGAGTCCTTGTAGATCATGAGGTAGATCTCTTCTGTGTCTTTAGGGTTTATCAAAATCAAAAGAACAGCTTTGAATGACAATATGGTAATTTTTAAGAAGATAAGTTTTTAGAAAATTAAATTTGGAATATGAATAACTTTTTAAAGCATGAGCTTTTTCGAAAACATAAGGCACAGTTTTCAAAAGACATTTTTAAAAGATAGTGATTTTTAAGGCACAATTTTGAAAGATAAGAAAAATTAAAAGTATAAAACACTCCCCCTGTACCGTTTGACTCTATCTAAGTGCCTTAGGGGACTTTAGTGTTAACCTAAGAGGCTTGTGTCTAATTGTGTAGGTCAAATAATTTTTCAAAAGAATATAATTTTTAAAAATCTATAATATGTATAAGCAATCAGAGAATCATGAAATTCATAAAAACTATTTTGAAAATAGATTCTTAGAAAAATATTCTAAGAGTTTTGGAAAATAATTTTGAAAAAATGTTTTTCAATTTATTAATCCTTAACATCTCACCCATTCTAGATGTCTCAATACAGCAAGCATGGTTGCCTTATGGGTGCATTGTGAGATGCTTGAATCATTTTTCGTAATTCATTGTTAAATCTAAGATTTTATTGAAACTTGCGTTAAATTCAAATTTATCAAATAGTAAAGTGAATTTGATTTTCGGTAATCGGCTTCCAGGTCTTGGCGAGGCACAGAGGCCTTCTTTGGTCGTAGCCTTATTGGAGCAACAACCCTTTCCTTGACAAAGCCTTTTATCGAAAACTCATTTTCAAGTTACTTCTTGAAACATTCTGGTCTAACTAGCTTAGGTTTTGGATCGGTAGCTTCGGCTAGTTCCACCAGACGCCTTCCCTAACATACTATCATCTCATCCCCACCTAATACTAGGTTGATCAAGTTTCAATTATTCTTTTTCCTATAACCGTTCTAAATTATGCATAAAATTAAACGTGAATGACATGACATATATTTTAAGAAAATTGCATATGCATGGCATGGTAGTTATGCATGAGTCAAACAAGTTAAATTATTTTACTTAAGTTTCTAATGATGTATCAAATTCCCGATTTGATACATATCGTATGAACCTCCGGATATGCCAACCCACTTTGACATATTTAATTTTATTAAATTAATTGTTACGGTTTGGGTAAGATTTTATTTAATTCAAGTTTAAGTTACTTAAGAATTAATTGGATCTAAATTCAGAATTAATTAAAGTTGAATTAAGTAAGAATTACTTAAAGTCAATTGAAGTTGAATTAATTAAGACTTAATTGAAATTAAGAAATAATTGAGGTTGAATTAATTGAAATTATTAAATTAAGGGTTAATTGAATTAATTAGGAATTACTTGAATTTGAATTAATTAAGGATTAATTAGTTAAAGATTAATTAAATTTGAATTAATTAAAGATTAATTGAACTTGAATTAATTAATTGATTTTGAATTAATTAAAGATTAATTGATTTTGAATTAATTAAAGATTAATTGAATTTGAATTAATTAAAGATTAATTGAACTTGAATTAATTAAAGTTAAATTAAATAAGTATTAAGATTATGTTAATTAAGGATAATTAAAGATTGAAATAAATAAGGTAAAAATTGTTAAGATTTAATTAGATTTAAATTTCAACATTTCTGGGTTAGATAATAATTGTGGGTTTAGCTTCATCATTTTCATTATTTCAAAAATTTCTGATTCCTTTACTATTTCATTTTTATTTATCTTTTCAAGTTTTTCTAATACTTCTGATTAATTTGAATCTTTGTGAACTTTATTAACTATAGCCTTGATCTCAGATAATTCCTTTTCCTCCTCATCCTCAAAATTACATCCTTCAATATCCTCAAAGTAGGTGGAGTAATTTGGGCCACTAGTTAATATTTTGTAATAATCTTCAACATTATTTGTAATTAAATTATCATCTAAAAGAATTTCATTTTCAATATCCACAAAGATATCCTCAGTATTATCTTTAATAGCCTCAAGAATATCCTCAGAAATATCTTTAATATTTTCAGGATTAATCTCTAGAATTTCAAAATTAAGTTCGAGATTATCCTTAAGATTATCAAAATCAACTTCTGGATTATCCTTAAGATTATCAAAATTAATTTCTGGATTATCTTAAGAATTTCAAAATTAATTTCTTGATTATCCTTAAGAATTTCAAAATTAATTTCTGGATTATCCTTAAGAATTTCAAAATTAATTTCTGATTAATTTCAAAAATAATTTCAGAATTATCAGAGTTTCCAGAATTATCAGAATTAAAATTATCAAAATTTATTTTAGAAATTACTGAATTGACATTTAGGATTAAACAAGTAATTTTTGATATTTTAGTATTATTTACATTTTCTAACTGGTCATGCAAGATATTTATTAGACTATGCAATAATTCTAATTTATCAAAAAATTATCTAAATTATCATAAGATAGTGCAGGAATTTGTAATTTTTTTGGAATGTAAATTTTCCGTACCTTCGCCGGACACTTATTCTTGTAGTGTCCGTATTTTTCACATTTGAAACACCGTATTTGACTTTTATCCCTCCGGTCTCCGGGCGCTGGTGCCTCCTTTGCTTCCAGTGGTGTAGACCGAGTCTTACGAGTAGGGCACTGATTTTTATAGTGCCCTCTCTCCCTACACTTGAAACATATTATATGGAATTTAAAAATTGACATTAGAAATAAAATTGTACCTGATTCACCCCTGGGCTCCCCCTCAACTCTTGACGTCTTTGATCCGTCGGCGGTTAGTCTAGTGAAGAGCGGTCTGGCTCTGATACTGATTGTAGGACCGGTACCATCGATAGAGGAGGGGTGAATATCGACCTTAAAATTTTTCTCCCGAAAACTCGTCTTACTTTCGAAATTCGTTCTAAACAGAGCATTAGTAGCACAGCGGAAAATAAAGAAGAAAAATAAAGAACGACACAAATTGAACACGAGATTTTACTTGGTTCCCGACCCCGCAGGGTAAGTACATCCAAGGCCTAAGCACGGAAATGCTCGTCCACTAATGGTCTCCTTTCCGGACTTTTCGAAGGCGGAGAAACCCGTCTTACAGTGCAAGAGTTACAAGCAAAAGATAGATAAAATGAAAATGAAGAATGTAAACTCAAACCAAACAAACAGATTGAAACTCGGCCGATCTGGACCTCCGAAGTGCCGCGCACTGCCTCTTGGAGCCTCCTAGTCCCAAAGCTTTGTCATTAGTGCTTTGTTGTCACTTGGGAAGCATTGAATGGTTCCGGAAAGTTGTGTACAGAGCTGAGGGGTCAAGCCCCTTTTATAGGCTTCATTGGGGCGCATGTGATCACTGGGGTGCCTCAAAGGGCTTGGTCAAAGCTTATCTCCGGCCGAACTCGCCGCAGCCGATAAGGCTTCTGACCAGGTTGCCCTGGACTTTCCAGGCACCTAGCTCCATCTAGGCCCTCCTTCAATGGGAGCACCTAGCCCCCTCTTCCAGCCTTGTTTGTTTGGTTGTTTGCTTGCTTTGTCTTCACTTTTAGGTACATGCAAGATACATAAATACAAGGGAAACATGTAGATAATCTTAACCATAAGGACTTGGTTCTGACTTTGGATTTCCGGGAAACCCTAGGTCGAACCGACGCAAGTTCCCACCCCCGGGAACGCGCCTTTCACCTACTCCTCTCAAGAGACGGATACCACCCAGTCCATTCGGGTGGACTTTAGCTTAGCCTTCGATACTCTCAGATCTCAAGATGTCCAACCCTCACCCGTCTCTACATATGTCCTTAGTCATCGCTCAACTAAGTGCTCAATCCCTCAGACCAAGACTTCATGCCCAAACCCTAGGTCCAGGACTTAGTGCCTAACTTTACTCATCAGGACTTTTGCCCAATTCCTCGAACTAGGTCTTCGTGCCCAGCTTCACTCACCAGGTCTTAGTACCCAATTCCACGAACCAGGACGTAGTGCCCAACCCTTGGTCAAGTCTTAGGTGCCCAGCCCTTGGCCACGACATAGTGCCCAATTCCTTGAACCAAGACTTCGTGCCCAATTCTTCGATCCAAGATTTATTGCCTAGGTTTACTAGGACTTTGGTTCACTTTGTTATACCTTTCTTGACTAACCCTTCCTTTGTTCAATGTATCACTGACTTAAGTATATTGTCAAACATTGAAACATTTAGAGGAGGACATCACTGATGCAACTAGCACCAACATTATATGCTGGTTTACCGGGCAGACTAATTAGTCCCTGTGAGTTATATGGATTCAGATTTTTAATCAGATAGTGACAAGAGTAAGTCTACCTCAGGGTTTGTGTTTACTTTAGGAGGTGGAGCCATAGTTTGGTGGAGTGTCAAGAAGAAATGTGTGGGAGACTCCACCGTGGAAGCTGAGTATGTGAAAGCCTCAGAGGCAGCCAAGGAAGTTGTATGGCACAGGAACTTCATGATGGACTTGGATGTGATTCCTGGTTTGCCCAGATCTATCACAATCTATTGTGATAACAGTGGTGCAGTTGCAATCTCAAAGGAATCACAAGCCCATAAGGCGAGTAAACACATAGAGCATAAGTACCACCTGATATGAGAAATTATAAAGCAAGGAGAAGTAGCTGTCACCAAGATTGCATCGGAGGACAACCTGGTGGATCCGTTCACTATGGCTCTTCCGGCAAGAGCTTTTAATCGGCATGTGGAGGATATGGGAGTCAGATGTATGGCAGTGTGAGGACAGCAATGTCTTTGTGTATAAGTGGGAGCTTGTTAGGATGTATACTAAAAGTCTTGCCTTTTCTGTATGGTCATCCAGATTTTGAAAGAGAATCACAACAACACAGATGTGTATTTATATTAGTATATGCATAAAAGTCTGATACTTTGCATTGTAGATAACATGGTGTGTGATGACACACAGAAGATCATGTTATCAGTCCCTTGCATTGTATAAGTAGAGGCTCACAACCGAGATAGAGTTGGATAAACCATCGGAATGGTTATAGTGTAATTAGGTGTGGTTTATCTTGACCATAGAATTACACTAGTGTGCTTTGTGTACATTGAGCAGGACCAAAACTTGAGGTCATCCAATTTGTACCTCGGATTATTATGGAGTACAATCCTAAATCCCGATATAACAATGGGCACGTATAGTTAATATTTTATTTTTTGATTTACCAATGGCCGAGATTTATTCTGCTAAATCAATAGGCCCGGTAAGTTGAGAAATAATATTAATTACATGGCGTGCCATTTATTATTGACGAAATCCCTGTCCTGGTGAGTCTGGATGATGATGATGATGAGCTCATAAGGTTCATCATGTTAAACCCTGCAGGTGGATTTGATCCAACATGATGATAAGGTTGAGTGGTACTAATCAAGGAGTTAAAAGTTGATTAATTAAAATTGTCAGTAATTTAAATTAATTGACGGGCATTCGATATCATAAATACGGGGGGATGGATGTACTCATAATAGGTGGAGCCTATTGAGGAAATCTGTGGTCCTGAGTGACCAAGTGTTTTGATGTTTGGGCAAAGGGTTTAAGTTAGGCTTACCCTTGTGTTCTTATATGTGTATGTTGAGTGTGCAGGTTGTACAGGTTACACATATGGACTTGACTGGATGGCCTCGGTACAGTGAAGGGTGGCATGGAGACAAGCTGGAAGCTTGTGTGCACCCAAGGGACTTTGGAGAGAAGGGATGATGAGATGAGGGGCGTAGACTTCGAGGCATGCGTGAAGGATGGCATGGAGGCAAGCTGGAGGCTTGCGTGCATCTGAGGGACGGGAGCCGAAGATAAAGAGGGCGCGAAGGTGATAGTCGAGGCTGCTGACGAGGAGTCAGTCGAGTCGTGAGAGTACGAGTGCTGTGTGATTGTACTCAGGAAATCCTAGGGTCGAGTGCTGAGAGAAGTGTACTCGGGAAGGGAACCCCAAGGTGTGTGAGTGGGGCAGTCGACTGCCTAGGAGGCAGTCGACTGATAAAAATCACAGAATGTTTTCAAGGCTGGACCAGTCGATTGGTAAATGGGCAGTCGACTGGTAACCTTGACATATAGCCGTTGGCTAGCAATTAAGGCTAGACCAGTCGACTGGTAAATGGGCAGTCGACTAGTGGCGAGGGTTTCAGCCCGAGTCATATTTAAAGAGGACTTCATGGTGACTGAGATTCTTGACGAATCTTGTCTTGGTTAAAGGCAAGATAGTAGTCTTTGTGCTCAGGTCGTGTCAAGGTGCTGTGGCGAGATTTCTCCACCCACAAGGAGCAACAGAGTTAGCCGGAGATTATCCGGGGAGCGATCCACCAACGGATTCATGGACTAGTCACTCGTCCGGGGTGGATATCAAGTAAATCGGTTTGTTAGCATTGTCTATATTGATTAGTTGTATTTTTTATTTGTATTTCCGCTGCGCTAACAATTTTATATAGAATAAAGTATTCAAAAAACGCTATTCACCCCCCCTCTAGCATACACAAGTGATCTATCAATTGGTATCAGAGCGTAGGACCGCTCTTGATCGGACTAACCGCCGAGAGAGCACACACTTGAGGAAGAAAGACATGGAAGATAAATTGGGGAAGACATCTAGACTCCACCGCCCTACGATCATGAGGACTTCAACTTTTGGAGGGCGACAATTGAGACTTGGTTCGGGATGGAGTGGGCATGTCGAATCGCGCTTGAAGAGCCATATGAGATTCCAAAGGACAAGCACGGGAAGAGGCTTAGGCCTAGATATTGGAATCAAGAGCAACAAGAACAATCCAAGGCAAACGAGAAGGTAATTGAAATATTGATTAATATTTTGCCTAACAACATCTTGAGTGATGTAGGAAAATATTCAAATGCACATGAGCTATGGAAAAAGGTGGTCGAATTCCATGAAAATCCTACACGAGTCCGACTAATAGAAGATCCCAATGAAGTGAGCTCCATGATTCAAGAAGAAGAGAAAATTGAGTCATCTACATCTTCAAGTGAGGGAGAGAGTGAAAGATCATCAACCTCCTCAAGAGAAGAAGAGGAGGTATCGGTTTCAAAAATTGAGGGGGAGGAGAGATCCTCAATCATATAAGAACAAGAAAAAGCCTCTACCTCTACCTCCACCTCCACCTCCACCTCCACCAAAGCAAAGAGCAAGGACCATATCACATGCTTTGGGTGCAACCAAAGGGGGCACTACAAGGACAAGTGCTCACTAGGTAAAAAGGAGGTAAAATCTAAACTCACTTCAAATTCTATTAAAACTAATGTGAATTGTAGGAATGGAGAAACCCAAGAAATGAAAATGAAGATTAGATGTTTCACATGAGGAGAATTGGGGCACTACCACACTAAGTGCCCAAAGAAAGGTGAAATAAAGAAAATGGAGCATCTAAGAAGATAGGAGAAGGAGGAAAGAAGGAAGAGAAGAAATTCACAACAAGGAGGGACTACAAGGGTAAGGGAGGTACTTCCTAACCCTAGGTTAAAAAGCAATTCAATTTCAAGTTCTTCCTTGTATTTTAAGAATCATGTTAATTACCCATCCATGCATACTAGTTTTAATGAAAATGCTTAATGGTGCATAACTTTGGATTTAGATATAATGATAGGACTAGGATCAACAAGGTAGATCAAAATCCTAGGAAAAGCATGCATAATGATAGACCCAAGACCTCTAGATCTAAGGATCATGGCACTAATCCCAAAAAGGGAAGGAATGTGCCTAAGAAAACGGATAGTTCTAGGGATGTCCAAAGTGGACATATGGACTCCAAAGTTGAAGGTCTAGAAAGGGAAAATCAAGCCTTGAGGGCAAAGCTTGACAAACTAGAAAAGACCCTAGAAAGATTCACAGTTGGATCAAAGGGTCTAGACATGGTGTTGGGTATTATAAAATCCAACTATGATAGATCGGGTTTGGGATACCGGTCTAAGACCTCCAAGGCCAACAAAAAGAAGTATGCTAGGGAAGCATACAATCATGGCAAGGAGGGAAAGTCCAAGAATGGCAAGGGAATGCCATCAAAAGGTAAAAATGGGTGACTTAACCAAGGACAAAGTGTCCAAGGTTAAAAAGGTTAGATTTGTAGGCCAAGAATCACCGGGGGCACACCGGTGTGGTATAGTATGGATTGAGTCACCTAGGGAGGTGGCTAGGGCCCAGAGCTCAAGGGGGAGCTCTAGGAGTCTTTGGGATTCATGGTAAATGGATCTCAAGAGTTTCTCTCCTAGGAAATTAGATGAAATGTGCCAAAAAGGGTTGGAAGACTTGGGTAAGTCTTAATCCTAGGTTTTGGCACATTGAAAAGGAGATTTAAGAAGAAAAAGATGAGAATAGGATTATAATTGATAAAATCAGGGTTTAATGGGTAAAGACCATATGATTCAATAATAGAAATGACCTATGATCATGGCTAAGAAGAAACATTGAGGAGAAATCACAATTAGGACTTTTGGGAGAAGTGTAAGTGATACACTTTAGGAGAAGTTGGATTTCGTGCCAATCTTGGGATCCGGAGTACATTTGTTTGGAAACGTATTTTTCCCAAGTAGATATTGGCTCCATAAATCTCACCACAAAATTTCAGAATTTTTGGAGATTTGTGGAATTATTTAGGCATTACTAAAATTGGGCTGAAAAACTTGAAATTCAGGTATCTCGACTGCCCTGGGGGCAGTCGACTGGTCTTAGCCCAGAAATATTTTGTGAGTTTTGGGAGTCGACTGCCCCAGGGGCGGTCGATTGATTCAGTAGGGTTAGAGAGAAAAGAATTTTGGATGATAAGAGATGGCATTAAAGTAAAATCCTTGATTATACTCTTTAAATAAAGCCTTGCCTCATGATTTAATGGTGACTATATAAAATGAGGCTATGTGGATATCATGGAATTTAAGAAAGATTAGTGAGGGTTTTAAATTCAATAAATGATATTAAATGATAAATGCTTGAGAATGGAAAGGAGAGAATTGAGGACAATTCCATGTGTCGAATTATGATGGGTAGCTTTGACAAACACATGGAATTAAAGGTACATTTGAAAATTGATACAAAATTCCAACCTTTTGACGAAATTAGGAGTTGTACCAAAAGTCAAGCACATTTGTGGTTTTCATGAAATCATATTTTTCTAGGATAGGGTAAATCCAAGCAAATGTGCTTATAAATCTTTAGAGTTTTCCGGGTTTTGTCGAGTTCTTGTTGGCACTAGGGGTAAGGTTGTTTGGGAGCAAGCCTTTAATGGTGTCCAAGGAGAATGAACTCGGGTGTTGGGTTGGGTATAACTCAACATGGTGTTATGGTGTTAAGTTGGGTAGAACTTCACCTAGGAAAATTGAAAATTGGGAAAAGGCATAGGTTAAGGGGGAGGTTGCCTCCTTGTTTGCTTTAATTTTCATAGGAAACTTTTGGGTTTTGTATCAAACTTGGGAACGGCGATAGATACATGGTGAAATGTAATTTTTCCTAAGTAGGTATAGGTACCACAAAGTTCTTCATGAAATTTGAGAATTTTTGGAGAAATGTGAAATTTCTGGCGTAATTATGAAATTGGCCAGAAAACTGATAAATCAGAGTATCAGTCGACTGCCCTGGGGGGTAGTCGACTGGTCAGGGCTGATGTGGGTATCCAGCAGCTGACTTGGGTCTGAATGATGGAAAACAAGTGTATGGGGGTTTAGTACACTGTGTTTAGGATCATTAGGGATTCAAAGAACCAATAATTGAGATATTGTTGGGTTCTTTTTGATGTTAGGCAAAGGGGGAGAAGTTTGGGTTTAAGTTGGGAAACCAAACATACCTTTGCAAGAAACCCTAGGTTTAGGGGGAGCAAAGATTAAGGGGGAGCATGGTTGCTTCATTCTTGGCGTAAGGGGAACCTTGGAAAGGTTCATAAAAAGCCTTTGTAAGTCCAGTATAGGGGGAGCTTGGGAGAAGCTTTAAAAAGTCCGTTGTGGAAAATTCCCAACTTGGAGGGTTAGGTGTGAAAAGTCCTAGCTTGGAGGGCTAGGTGTGAAAAAGTCCTAACTTGGAGGGTTAGGTGTGAAAAAGTCCTAGCTTGGAGGGTTAGGTGTGAAAAATTCCTAGCTTGGAGGTCTAGGTGTGAAAAAGTCCTAACTTGGAGGGTTAGGTGTGGGGAGCCTTGGATAGGTTTTAAAAAGCCTGTTTCGGAAAATTCCTGACTTGGAGGGTTAGGTGTAGGATGCCTTGGGATATGATCCATTGCATATGCATTTATTTAGCATGATTTTTGCTATTAACTACTATTTTGCTTTCCCTAACTTAAACGTCTTGCCAAACATCAAAAAGGGGGGATTGTTAAGGCAACCTGTGGTCCGGAGTGACCAAGTATTTTAATGTTTGGGCAAAGGGTTTAAGTTAGATTTACCCTTGTGTTCTTATATATGTATATTGAGTGTGCAGGTTGTACAGGTTACACATATGAACTTGACTGGATGGCCTCGGTATAGTGAAGGGTGGCATGGAGACAAGTTGGAAGCTTGTGCGCACCCGAGGGACTTTGTGATAGATCGAATAGCATTGCTAGAGGGGGGTGAATAGCAATTCTTTGTCATTTTCACTACAAGATTGTTAGTGCAGCGGAAATACAAATAAAATAAGACTAACAATACTAGACAATGCTAACAAACCGATTTACTTGGTATCCACCCCGGACGAGTGACTAATCTAAGAATCCGTCGGTGGATCACGCCCCGGATAACCTCCAGCTAGATCTGTTGCTCCTTGTGGGTGGAGAAACCTCACCACAATCACGGACAACACTCTGAGTACAAAAGACTACTAACTCACTTTACCCAAGCGAGTTTCATCAAGAAACTAAGGCATGAAACGAGCTCCTTTAAATAGGGCTCGAGTCATCTCAGGCCGCTACAGTCGACTTCCCCATGGCTAGTCGACTGGTCCCACTCAGATTCGACTGTTAAAGTACACGTTCGAATCTGCTAGCTTGTGCTAGCCTACACCAGTCGACTGTCCCATGGCCAATCGACTGGTACACACCCAAGCCTAGGGTTACACTCCCGAGTACATGTCTCTCCGCACTCAAACCCTCCCGGCTTAGCCCCTGAGTACAAACACTCATACTCAGACCTCACAACTCGGTTGACTCTTCACCAGCAGCCTTGACTGTTGCCTTCACGCCCTCTTCATCTTCGGCCCTCGTCCCTCAGATGCACACGCATGCCTCCAGCTTGCCTCCATGCCACCCTTCACGTACGCCTCGAAGTCTGCATCCCTCGGCTAATCATCCCTGCTATCCAACGGTCCCTCAGATGTGAACGCAAGCCTCCAGCTTGCTTCTATGCTATCCTTCACTTGAAGACATCAACCAAGTCTATGTGTACCTGTACACCTGCACACTCATGTACACATATTAGTCCAACACAAATTCTAACTTCACCATATTGCCCTGTAACGACCCGGAAAATTCTCATAATTTTTCTTTAAAATATTGAGCATGACTAGATAATTTTCCGAGGGACCTAGAAATATTAATACGAATTTTAGCCTAGAAATCCATATTTTCTCATTTAAATTGGGAAAAATAAGCACTAATGGGCTTTATATGGGCTTTCTAGTACCATAATTATTGGTGAATTTTAGGTAAAAATTAATATAAATATAAAGAGATTTTAATAAGAAATATTAACATAATTATGGGGGAATTTTTAACGGATTTTCGAAATAATAGAAAATAAAATAAAAATAAAATACAAAAAATAGTGCATGCACCAACGATTAAACCTTGGACCTCTTGTACAACTATGCATGCTCTAACCAATTCACCTAGCAAGGGAGTGCTATGAAGAAATGAAGTGGATTGTGGTTAAGGCTTAGAGAAAATGAAGGGTCATCCACCATGACTCTTCACTTGCCCTCCTTAATGTGTTATAAAGAGGGGGCTTGGGAGTTACTTTCTTCCTTCCATCAATTACACCTTTCTTCTTCCTCCTCTCTCACTCTAGCCGAAACTTCAAGGAGAGTTTTCCTTTGGAAAACTTCACAAGAGGGCTTAATCTTCAAGAGATAAGGGTCATCTACAAGGCTACAAGGGCTAAGGGTGATCAAGGGACAACAAGGTCTTCATCATCTCTCCTTTTTAAGGTCTAAAAACCAAGATAACCCAAGGTAAGACTCCCTCACCTGTGGTATAATGGTTTTTTGAGTTATTTTCATGATACAAGAAATTGTTTGAACCATATATGAAGAAACACCAAAGTTAGGGCTACCAAGGGTTTCGGCCACCATAGGTTTCTATGGTTCGGTTAGGATCCAACTCTTTAATATTGTTCCTTATGTTTTCTTATGTGGTAAGAGATGTTAAAGGGGTTATGTGAAAGTTTTTACATGATTTAAGGCTCTAGTAACTTTCGGCCAAGATGGGTTTTAGGACAAGGGGTTAGGGTTAACTCCAAGCAAGGGTTCAAATGTTTTCCTATGGAAGTATATGTAAGTTATAGGATGTAAATTTGTAACTTTATGAATTTATTCATGTGATGATGACCCATTAGGGTTTCGGCCAAGGTCCCAAGGTAGGGCTAGGGTTTAGGATTTACTCCAATCATGGGGTTTAATGGCTCCCTATGGTCTTGTATGTAATGTATGGGTGTTCTTTTACTTATGGAACCCTTCCTATTGATTGAATGGTGGAGTTTCATGCTAAGGAACTTTCGGCCAACCCCCAAGATTTAGGGTTTGGGTTGGGTTAAGACCACAAGGATGCATGTTGGTAGGGTACTATGATGTATATAGATGTTTAAGTATGTTGGAAGAATGTTTATGCCAATTGAAACCCTAGCTTATGTGTCATGAATTATATGTTAGGTCACTTGTGATGATGATTCATAAATGTTTAGACATGTGCCATGAACCCAAGGAAATGTATCATGTATGAAAGGACCTAGGCATGTTTTTCCATGTACCATGACCATGCATGTTTTTATGAAATTAAGATGCTAATTATGTAGGTATGCCATGATTTATGAATAATATGTATGCATGCTATGATTTATGAATAATATGAATGTATGCCATGATTTATGAATGATATGTATGCATATCATGTTTATGGATGAAATGATGAATGAAGTTAAAGTTCATGCCTTCAAGGCATAATGGTGATATGGAATGAGAATGATGAATGAAATGAGGTTCATGCCTCCAAGGCATAATGATGATGTTAAGCATTAAGAATAAATGAAGATGCTATGTATGTTTTGTGAATGAAGAAGCATGTGAAAGTATTTTATTTTAAGAATGAGCTTGTATCGGACCTAAATAAGGTCTACGGTTCTGGACTACCGATGAAACTGTCCACGGTTTGGGACTACCGATGAAGTTGTCCTTACGGTTCGGGACTACCGATGAAGCTGTCCTTACCCTAGTAGGTCGAGATTAGCTACCTCGTATTTACTTAGGGATGCGCGCATATGATGTATGAATGTGGTACAAGCCAGGGCCCAATGAATGTTATGATTATGTTTAAGTATAAAAAAAAGATATGATTTCAAACTAAGCATCCCTATGGTATATGCATTTACTCATGCATCCATCCATGTTATGCATTATGGTTATGATAAGTATGCTTATGATAAGTATGCTTATGCAAAGTATGTTTATGCAAATGATTTTATTTATGTTCATGCTAGATGATAATGCCATGATTTTATTTATGTTCATGCTAGATGATAATGCCATGATTTTATTTATGTTCATGCTAGATGATAATGCCATGATTTTATTTATGTTCATGCTAGATGATAATGCCATGATTTTAATTATGTTCATGCTAGATGATAATGCCATGATTTTATTTATGTTCATGCTAGATGATAATGCCATGATTTTATTATGTTCATGCTAGATGATAATGCCATGATTTTATTTATGTTCATGCTAGATGATAATGCCATGATTTTATTTATGTGCATGCTAAATTATGATGCCATGATTTTATCTATGTTTATGCTAAAACGATGATGGCATAGTGGTGTAGATGTTCATGATAGAAAGTATGCTATGATATATAGGATTGAAGCATCATGTGCATGTTTATACGACGTATGGATTTTGTGAGTAGGAAAGAGTCTTACTAAGCCTGTGTGCTTATAGTCTTATTTTCCTTATACCGCAGATCACGCAATGGGACAATAAGGAAGCAGCAGGAGGGCAAGAATGGGTGTGTATAGTAGTGACATGGCCAAGAAACTCTCTCATTTCACTTATTGCATGTTTTGTGAATCTGACTATGCTTGTTTTGGTTTATGCTCGGCTTATGATAGTTATGCCTAAGAAACAACCTACTATTCATGAAGTTATGATTAAACTACTTATTACCTAAAATGCTTATGAATAAGTTATGGAAAGTTGATATCATGATGCCATGCATACTGGTAATATGTTACCTGAAATGCTTATGAATAAGTTATGGAAAGTTGATAGCATGATGCTAGGTATACTGGTAATATGTTAAGTATAATGTCACCATGTCCATGAAAGATAACCCAGACATGTGTATATGATGTAAGTACTAGTTATTCCGCTGCATTAAGATGTTTTATATGCACATGTATGTTTAGCGTAACGCCGCTTTATGGAAAAAAAACGGGCGTTACAGCCCACACATCAAAATATCATGATCCTCCAGATCATCTCAGGGCCGATTGCCCCAACAATCTCTCCCTTTTTGATGTGTGGCAATATGTTAAGTTAGGTAAACAAATAGCAATAATGAAAATGACAATAGAAATAGCAATTGAAAATCAAGGCATATCAAATAGGAGACTACCTCCCAACTTAACAACCCAAACCAAATTAAGTTTCAACCCAAACATAACTTAACACTCAAGTTCTCCTCCTTTGACACCATCAAAAAGATTGCACCACGCAACCCTACCCCTGGTGCCAAATAGAACCAACCAGATTTCTGAAAAACCTCTCAGAAATCATAAAATCACATTCTGCCCACACTACCAGTCGACTGCGATACTACCAGTCAACTGATACGCAAGTTTCAGAATTTTCAGCCGAAATTCAGAAAGGCGTAAAAAATTCCAGAAAATCCGGAAAAATGTGAAATTTTGCAAGCACACTTGTTAAGGAATTCCCTACCCTAGAAAAATATTGGTTCATGAAAAACATCGACCGTGCTTGACTTTTGATATAAACCCAAAAACCCTCAAATAGTGTCAACTTTGTATCAACTTTGAAATTCAATTATGATTTCCTATATTTGCCAATTTCATTCACCTCCATTTGACATATAGAATGATTCCCAAACTTCCCTTTTTCATATAGATATTTTCATTTTGGCAATAGCTCCCCCTCTTTCTCTCTTAAGTCTAGATGATCATGCCCTTTTCTATAGAAATCCCATCATTTAATTTTCAACCAAATTATGTTAAGTAATATAGACGATATAGAATTTCCAAATCATATCATGAACACATATATAAGAATCATTACTTAAAAACACAGCATATCATCCATTAGCACTTAAAGAACTTTCAAGCAATATCCAAACCATCATCAAGTCATGACAAAATTTTCAATAACATAAGATGAGAGAAAATATATCATACATGGAAACATAGATAGAGATCCCAACCCAAAACATATAGCATACAATTTATTCTCAAACAAAACTTAAATCATGTATCATAGTAGAAAACCAATAATGCAAGTTAAAGTCACTCATGATATAAATCTACATAATAAAGCAATACATAAATGTCTCATACATTAAACACAAGGATAGTCATGAAATAAAAAACCTAAAAGAGTAGCTAGGGTCAAAGCCTTGAAGTCATCCAAATAGTACAATATCAGAATGAGAAGTGTTTGAGAGATATGAGGATACATCAAATAATAATGCTCTCAACACTGAACTGCTCCAAAAACTGTAACATCTCGTCAGAACATGTGGTCATCACCGCCTGAAGGAGGAGGAGGAGGAGGAGCATGATAAGCGAGATGCAGCTATCGTAGCATCTCGTACATATCATCTTGACGGCTGGTAAACCCGTGAATTGTCGCCTCAATCCTCTGCTCCATCTGTTGAACTTCGTGAATATCCTCACAGATGCCATGAACATCCTCCTGAAGCTGTGGACTGATCAGAGCTGAGTAAACTCTGCACGTGTAACTACCCCAGCAGACTCCTCATCTGAGCTGGAGGCCTCCGGACGCTGTCTCTATACAAACTCCCCTGCCGACACTCGATGTCTGCCAAGGATAATTGACGCGTACCTATCTGGTCATAATCCTTGGACAGGTGCCTAATATGGCCGCTACCCACACGGATACCAAAACGTAGATGGAAAAACTCGGTCAAGATGTGGCAGAAGGGCATGTATATCTTCCCATTAACACTATGGGATGAATGGCAAATAGCACTAAACACCTGCAGGGAGATATCTATGTCTAACCTCCTCTCCAATGCGTACATCATCACCAAGTGTGGGAGTCTGATCCTGGCCCTCCCCTTGGTGACGATGGGCAAAATGCACTCTATGACAATCTTGTACAATACATGGCTAAAAGGTCTCATTGGTTTAGCGTCAAAAATACACTCTGACTTATTCCTGTGCCTTCTAAAATAATGCATGTGTATTTGGTCAAAGGTGACACCAGGAAACTCTAGTGGCTCAACAACAGTGGGGAAATAAGTATATGCATTATTCGATGCTCTACACTGTAAGACCCCAGCTAAACCCATAACTGAAAAAGGAATAGTAACCCCAGCCACTCTAGACTCATACAAGTTATTATCCGAGTCAATGCAAGTTAAATTGGTATAAAACTCTGTACATAGATCAACATCTATATCATGCTGGCAGTAGACTAGCTGGTCCAACCCAAAATGGGTAATCATCTCAGCCAATTGAGGCGACTTCTCTTGGAAGAAGGCCTTGTTCAGGTACCGACAATTCATCACTAAAACTCATTTTCTTCGTATCTTTTCTTACACTCAATGGACCTGAACCTTGAGCCTCCCTAACCTTGTTGGGATGATCCTTCACCCCTAGGTTTCTTAGAAGTCATCCTAAATACCACACACATCCATGCACACCAAGACAACCCCCAAAAAGAAAAATATCAAAGGAAAACATGCACAAAACATCACATTAGTTCCAAAACAAGGTTTAAAAGATAAAATGAACCTTAAACAATGATACCTTTTGATTCTCTTCATGATGATTTTGAGATATTGACTTGAAGAGGGGAGTTTCAACTAGCCCTAGGAGTAGATCGGGGTTGGAGAAGGGCTTAGGAAGTGATTTTAGGGCTTACTAGGGGCTGAGGACGAAGGAAGAGCTCGGGAGATGAGGAAATCGCCAGGGTGGATCGCCAAACCCTAGGGTTTGGCTGCCCCCCCCCCCCCCCGCGCGCCCATGTTCTTTTATAGAAATCGCGACCCAGTCAACTGGCAGGAGGCCAGTCGACTGATAGAGTTCACAGAATGTTATTACGGTTAAGACCAGTCGACTGCCCCCAGGGCAGTCGACTGGTATAACTCACAGAAGGTTTTGTGTTATGGACCAGTCGACTGGCTCTGAGCCAGTCGACTGATACCTGAAATTTCAGTGTTTCAGTCGATTTTCAGAAAAGAATAACTAATTCCGCAAATCTCTAAAAATTCTAAAATTTTATGGAGAGATTTGTGGGTCCTATGTCTTTCTGGGAAATATAGAATTTCAATCAAAACTATCCTAAATCCCATGATTGGTACAAACTTCAAGTTTCTCTAAATTGTATCAATGAAACTAATCCAGAAGTTTTAATTTTGACCTCACCTTGATCCTTCTTCCCATACTCATTCACAATTCACTAATAACATCAAGTTACATGATATTTAAGCTATAAAATCAATTTCTCTCCATTATAATTCAATTTCTTCCTTTAGTGTGCCAATTCTCTAGGATTAAGACTAACCTTAGCCTTTTAAACCTCTTGGCACACCCTATAGCCCATCTAGTTTCCTAGAAGGAAACCACCTAAGATCCATTGACCATGGATGTTGTTTTGGCTTCTAGAGCTCTCCCTTGAGCTCCTAGCCGTAGTTACGTTCCTAGGTATCTCATCTATAAGTGCAAGACCACACCGGTACTCCTCCGGTGCTTCTTGACCTTCTACTCTCACTCTTTTAACCCTATAGACCTTTTGCTTGGCCAACTACTTCTCTTTTCTTTTAAATGACTTTTCTTTGCCATATTCATAGGGCATCCTCGAATATGACATTTTATCAACATTTGCCCTTCTAGAATGATGTCATAAACTCGACCTACCATTCCTAAGATGTTGATCTTTTTGGATTATCCTTGACCCCTTTGACCTCCTAATGAGTCTATCTAGATTTTTCTCCAGTTTATCAAGTTTTGCTTTCAAAACTTGATTTTCCTTTTCCAAATTCCTAGTCTTAGGATCATTTGACCTAACTTGATCATTTCTAGATCTACCTATTTTTCTAGATATATTTTTCTTTTTCTTAGGATTTATGCATTGGTCCTTGGTCCTAGAATTCCTAGGTTTATTATGAAACATAGTATTTTGAATATTTTGGCATGCACCATTGTTTCTATTCCTATCATGATATTTGAAACCAAAATTACATCTAAGCAAACAATTATTTACATTTCTAGCATTCATGGTAGAGTTTTGAACATAAGTAAAATTAGGGATTACCTCCCTTACCCTTGTAGCTCCCCCTTGATGTGAGCTCCTCCTTTTCTTTTCTTCTTTCTCCCATTTCCTTAGATGCTCCATCTTCTTGAGCTCTTTACTCCTTGGGTACTTAGTATGGTAGTGTCCTAGCTCTCCGCATGTGAAGCACCTAATTTTCCTTCTTTTCTCCTTTTGAGCTTCCTCATTCCTACAACCCATATTAGAATTTAAATGAATAGATTTGGACTTAGGAATTACCTTCATTTTACCTAGTGGGCACTTATCCTTGTAGTGCCCCTTTTTGTTACAACCAAAGCATATGATATGTTCTTTTGATTTGACTTTGGCAGAGGTGGGAGCTTTCTCTTTCTCTTGTATAGTTGAGGGTCTCTCTTCCCCCTCAACTCTCGATGTTGATACTTCCTATTCCTCTCTTGATGAACTTGACACTTCTCCTTCATTTTGGTCTTCTTGGACCCTTGAGCTTATTTATTCAGGTTCTTCCACTAGTTGAGCTTGTGTAGGGTTCTTGTGAAGTTCTTCTAGTTTTCTCCATAACTTATAAGCACTTTTATATTCTCCTACACAACTCAACATATTTTTAGGCAAAATATCAATAAAAATATTGATTACCTTTTTGTTTGCCCTAGATTACTCTTGTTGTTCATTTGTCCAATATCTAGGGCGAAGCCTCTTCCCGTGCTTGTCTCTCAGAATTTCAAAGGGGACTTCAATGGTCATTCTACACTCCCAATCCATCCCTAGCCAATTTTCCATCCTTGCCATCCAATGGCCGAATTCTTTATGATTGTAGGATGGTGGTGTGTTGATGTCTTCCCCCAACTTATCTTCCATGTTCTTCTTCCTCTAGCATATCCTCCCTCGGCGGTTAGTCCGATCAAGAGCGGTCCTTCCCTCTGATACCAATTGATAGATCGAATAGCGTTGCTAGAGGGGGGTGAATAATAATTCTTCGTCATTTTCTCTACAAGATTGTTAGCATAGTGGAAATTCAAATAAAATAAGACTAACAATACTAGACAATGCTAACAACCCGATTTACTTGGTATCCACCTGGGACCAGTGACTAATCCAAGAATCCGTTGGTGGATCATGCCTCGGATAACCTCCGGCTAGATCTGTCGCTCCATGTGGGTGGATAAACCTCACCACAATCATGGACAACACTCTGAGTACAAAAGACTACTAACTCACTTTACCCAAGCAAGTTTCGTCAAGAAACTAAGGCATGAAATGAGCTCCTTTAAATAGGGCTCGAGTCATCTCAGGCCGCTACCAGTCGACTGCCCCATAGCCAGTTGACTGGTCCTACTCAGATTCGACCGTTACAATATAACGTTCGAATCTGCCAACCTGTGCTAGCCTACACCAGTCAACTGCCCCATGGCCAGTCAATTGGTACACACACAAGCCTAGGGTTACACTCCCGAGTGTTGGGGCAATCGGCCCTGAGATAATCTGGTGGATCATGATATTTTGATGTGTGGGCAATATGGTTAAGTTAGGATTTGTGTTGGACTAATATGTGTACATGAGTGTGCAGGTGTACAGGTACACATGGACTTGGTTGATGTCTTCAGGTGAAGGATGGCATGGAGGTAAGCTAGAGGCTTACGTGTGCATCCGAGGGACCATTGGATAGCAGGGATGATGAGCCAAGGGACGCAGACTTCGAGGCGTACGTGAAGGGTGGCATGGAGGTAAGCTGGAGGCTTGCGTACGCATCCGAGGGACGAGGGCCAAAGATGAAAAGGGCATGAAGGCAACAGTCAAGGCTGCTGGTGAAGAGTCAACTGAGTTGTGAGGGTCTGAGTAGGAGTGTTTGTACTCAGGGGCTAAGCCGGGAGGGTTTGAGTGCGGAGAGATTTGTACTCGGGAGTGAAACCCTAGGCTTAGGTGTGTCCCAGTCGACTGAGCCATTAGCAGTCAACTAGTATAGGCTGGAATAGGCTGGCAGATTCGAACGTTGTACTGTAACGGTCGAATCTAAGTGATACCAGTCAACTACCCTAGGAGGAGTCGACTGGCAACGGCTGTTTCAAACTCGAGCTCTATTTAAAGGGGATCATTTCCTACTATCTCGTTTGACGAAACTCGCTTGGGTAAAGTGAGTTAGTAGTCTTTTGTAATCAGATAGCGTCCGAAGTGCTGTGGCAAGGTTTCTCCACCCACAAGGAGTGACAGATCTAGTCAGAGGTTATCCGGGGGTTGATCCACCGAAGGATTCTTGGATTAGTCACCCATCTGGGTGGATACCAAGTAAACTTTTGGTTGTTAGCATTGTTCTTATTTTCTTTGCATATTATTGTTTCCGCTGCGCTAACGACTTTGTAGAGAAACGACCGAAAAAGTGCTATTCACCCCCCCTCTAGCACGCCAAGCGATCCATCAGTTGGTATCAGAGCAAGGTTTGCTCTTGGTCAGACTAACCACCGAGGGAGCACACGCTAGAGGAAGAAATACAATGGAAGATAAGTTGGGGGAAGACATCTACACTCCACCGCTCTATGATCATCAATATTTCAATTTTTGGAGAGCAAGGATCAAATCTTGGTTCGGAATGGAGTGGGAGTGCTTGATGATGATAAACGAGCCTTTCGAAGTTCCAAAGGATAAGCACGGCAAGAAGCTTCGTCCTAGATACTGGACTCAAGAACAACAAACTTATTCTAGGGCAAACGAGAAGGTAATTAGTGTATTATCTAATATTTTGCCTAACAAAATTTGAGTGGTGTAGGGGCGTACCAAAATGCCTATGAATTATGGAATAAAGTGAAAGAAATTCATGAGAATCCTACATCAATTCAAAAAGTGGAAGAGGTTGAAGAAGCATCCACCTCATCCGAAGAAAAGGAGGTATCAATTCCAAGAATTGAGGGGGAGGAGAGACCCTCACCCATACAAGAGCAAGAAGAAGATTCAACCTTCACCAAAGCTAGATCTAAAGAGCACATCACATGCTTTGGTTGCAACAAAAATGGGCACTACAAGGACAAGTGCCCAAATGGTAAGAAGAAGGTACTCCCTAAACCCAAGTCCATTCCATTTAAACCTAATGTGGGTTGTAGGGAAAGACAAGAAAAGAAAATTCAATGTTTCACATGCGGAGAGCTAGGGCATTACCATACAAAATGACCAAGGAAAGGAGAGCTGAAAAAGATGGAGCACCTTAGGAGATGGGAGAAAGAAGAAAGAAAGAGAAGCACATACCAAGGGGGAGCTACAAAGGTAAGGGAGGTAATTCCTAACTCAATGTATGCTCAAAATGCCTGTATGAATGCTAGGAATGTAAATGATTGCTTGCCTAGATGTAATTTTGGCATTAAATATTATGATAGGAATAGAAACACTTTTGCTTGCCAAAACACCAAAACTTCTATGTTTCATGACAAATCTAGGAATTCTAGGACTAAGGACCAAGTCATAAACCCTAAGAAAGGGAGATATATGTCTAGAAAAATGGGTAGACCAAAAAATAATCAAATCAGGTCTAGTGATCCTAAGGTTAGGAAGTTAGAAAAGGAAAATCAAGTTTTAAGAGCAAAACTTGATAAGTTAGAAAGAAACCAAGATAGAGTCTTTCAAGGGGATTGAACGTAATATCAAAGGACCAAAATCATAGGAATGGTAGGCCGGGTCTAGGATACCACCCTAGAAGAGCAACTGTGAGTAAAATGTCATATTCAAGGGTACCCTATAACTATGGTAGAGAAAAGGTCAAAAATGGCAAAGAAAAGCCATTTAAAGAAAAAGGAAAGGAATTGACCAAGCAAAAGGTCTATAGGGTTAAGAGAGTGAGAGTAGAAGGTCAAGAAGTATCGGAGGAGCACCGGTGTGGTCTTGCACTTGTAGATGAGTTACCTAGGAAGGTAACTAGGGCTAGGAGCTCAAGGGAGAGCACTAGAAGCCAGAATGGGATTAATGGTCAATGGATCTCAGGTGGTCTCCTTCTAGGAAACTAGATGGACCATAGGGTGTGCCAAGATGTGTAAAAGGCTAAAGTTAGTCTTAATCCTAGAGAATTGGCACACTAAAGGGAGAGTTATAGAGTAAAAGAAAGAAATTGGGATTTTAATTGAGAGAAATTGGTTTTAATGCCTAAATACCATATAACTTGATGCTATGAATGGATTATGAATGAGTATGGGAAGAAGCATCAAGGTGAGGTCAAAATTAGAACTTTTGGAAAAAGTTTCATGATACATTTTAGAAAATTTTGAAGTTTGTATCAGTCTTGGGATTCGGGATAGTTTTGATTGAAATTATATTTTTGCCAGGTAGATATAGGATTCACAAATCTTCCCACAAGATTTCAGAATTTTTGGAATTTGTGGAATTATTAGTGCATTACTGAATTTCATCTTGCAAAAACCCAAGCTGCAGATACCAGTCACCTACCAAAATGGCAGTCGACTGGGTCAGAATGTAAATACATTCTGTGGGTTTTCCCAGTCGACTGGCTCCCTCCCAGTCGACTGGGACGCGGGTTTTATAAAAGGAAAGGGCGCGCCGGGGGAAGCCAAACTCTAGGGTTTTGGCGATTTCCCGGCGATCATCACCTCTCCCAAGTTCCTCCTTCAACCTCAGGCCTTTCCAAGCCCTAAAATCCCTCTCTAAGTCCTCCTTTAACCCCGATCTACCTCTAGGGTTTGTTAAAACCTCTCCTCTTCAAGCCATACTCTCAAAATCAAATAATCATGAGGAGAATGAAAAGGTATTGTTGTTTAAGGTTCCTTTTCTTCATTTAAACCATGTTTTGACACTAACATGATATTTTTATGCATGTTCTTTAATGTTTTTCCTTTGGGGGGGGGGGGGGTTGTCTTGGCATGCATGGGTATGTATGGCTTTTAGGATGGCATCTAAGAGACCTAGGGGTGAAGGATCATCCCAACAAGGTCAGGGAGGGTCCAGGTTTAGGTCCATAGAATGTAAGAATCGATTTGAAGATAATGAATTCACAGTAATGAATTGCCGATATCTAAACAAGGCCTTCTTTCAAGAGAAATCGCCTTAACTAGCTGAAATGATCACTCATTTTCAACTGGATCGGCTAGTCTACTGCCAGCATGATATAGATGTTGACTTGTGTACAGAATTTTACGTGAATTTGACTTGCATTGACTCCAATAGTAATTTGTATGAGTCTCGAGTTGCTGGTATTCCTATCCCTTTCTCAGTCATGGGTCCAGCTGAGTTCCTACAGTGTAGGGCGTCCAATAATGCATCCGTTTACTTTTCCACTGTTGTTGAACCATTAGAGTTTCCTGGTGTCACCATTGACCAGATACATATGCATTATTTTAGAAGACACAGGAATGAGTCGGAGCGTCTTTTTTATGCTAAACCCATGAGACCGTTTAGTCATGTATTGTATAAGATCGTCATAGAGTGCATTTTGCCTATTGTCACCAAGGGGAGGTCCAGGATTAGACTCCCACATTTGGTGATGATGTACGCCTTGGAGAGGAGATTAGACATCGATGTCTCCTTACAGGTCTTCAGTGTCATTTGTCATTCTTCTCATAGTGTAAATGGGAAGATATATATGCCCTTATGCCATATCCTGACCGAGTTTTTCCATTTACGTTTTGGCATTCATGTGGGTAGTGGTCAGGTCAGGCACCTGTCCAAGGACTATGACCAGATTGGCACACGCCAATTGTCCTTGGCAGGTATTGAGTGCAGGCAGGGGACATTTGTCTAAAGGGAGCGCCCGGAGGCCGCTGGCTTAGATGAGGAGCCCGCTGGGATTGTTACACTTGCAGAGTTTACCCGGCTCCAGGAGGACGTTCACACCATTCGGGAGGGCGTCCAGAGCCTCCAGCAGACCCAGATGGTGACTCAAGGGGAGGTGCACGACCTCACGGAGTTCTGCCAGGGATTTCTGACCAGACAGGAGGACATGTACGAGATGATACGACAGCTTCATCTCACATCTCAGGCTCCTCCTCCTCCTCCTCCAGGCGATGACGATCCTATGTTCTGATCAGATAACGCAGTTTTTGGATGTTCCAGTGTTGAGAGCATTATCATTATTCGATGTATTTTATACCTCTCAAACATTTTCCATTCGGATGATTGTAACTATTCTGATGATTTCAGGGCTTTGGCCCTAGCTACTCTTCTAGGTCTTATGTTATAACTATTTCTGTGTTTCATGTATAAAACATCTATGTGTTACTTTATTATGTCAATTTATGTCATATGATTTTGACTTGCTCTATTGATTTTCTACTATGATACATGATTTATGTTTTTGTGTGAAGACAAGGTGTGTTATATGTTTTGGGTTACAATCTATCTATGTCTCCATGTATGATTTATTCTCTCTACTCTTATTTATTGAAAATAACTTGATGATGTTTTCAATGTTACTTAATAATTATCATATAGTGGTTACAAAGTTACATAATAAAACATTTATAGTAAAAGGCATGGGAAAATCTTATGTTCATTTAGACTTAAGAGAAAAAGGGGGAGTTTTTGTCAAAATAAAACTATCTATATGACAAGGAGAGGTTTCAGGACCATTTTATATGAAAATCTAAGATCAATGGAAGTAGCAAACATAAGATATCATATATAGGCTTGAAAGTTGATACAAAAATAAACCTTTAGAGAAAATTTGGGTTTGTACCAAAAGTTAAGCACGGTTGATGTTTTTCATGAACCAATATTTTTCTAGGGTAGGGAATACCTTAACAAGCGTGCTTGCAAAGTTTCATATTTTTCCAGAATTTTTGGAATTTTTTATACATTTCTGAATTTCGGCAAAAAATTCTGAAAATGGCGTATCAGTCGACTAGCAGGGACACAGTCGACTGGTAGTGTGGACAGATTAGGTTTTGGTGATTTCTGAGGGGTTTTTCAGAAATCTGGTTGAGTTCTATTTGGCACCAGGGGTAGGGTTGCTTGGGGCAATCTTTTGATGGTGTCAAAGGGGGAGAACTTGAGTATTAAGCTAGGTTAGGTCAAAAATTAACTTGGTTTGGGTTGTGAAACCTTGGAGTTGAGTTGGGAAAACATAACTTGGGATTAGCAATAAGAATTGAAATCTGGGAGAAAGCATAGGTAAAGGGGGAGGTTGCCTCTTGTGTGTTATGCTTTAATTTTCAATTGCTTTTGCTATTATTGTTGCTATATGTTTACCTAACTTAACATATTGCCACACATCAAAAAGGGGAAGATTGTTGGGGCAATCGACCCTGAGATGATATGGAGGATCATGATATTTTGATGTATGGGCAATACGTGTAACGTGTAACGCCCCAAAATTTCCATTTTTAGTTCTTAAAGTCCTTAGAATTATTTAAAAATGGTTTAGAAATATTCTAGATATTTTTAGGAATTTTTAGAATATTTTTATGGAATTTTCCGAGTCCGTTTAGTATTTTAAAAATAAATAAATAAATAAATAATAAATAGAAAAAAATGGAAAAACCACTTAAGGGCAGCCGGAGTTCGAACCCGCGACCACCACGAGACCAAGAGCGCGCGCGACCAGCTGGGCTAGGGTATCAAGCACAGCAAAGGATGGAGAGACCTATATTTAAGGTGTAGTTAGGTTAATCCGCCCCATAAGTATAAATAGGTAATTAAAGAGAGAAGTTTTATTTTCTCTCCTCTCCAAACCCTCACGCCGACCCCTCCTCTTCTGGGCGAAACTACACCAAGCTCTAGGGGGCCGGTCAAGGCTCTTCTCCAAGAGATCTTCTAATATTTGGAATCCCCACGACGAGAGGAACGCGTAGGCGCGAAGAATTCTCCGAGATCTCAAGTTTCTTCCGAGTCCTAGACGTCAATCTTGGTTGTAAGTCCAAGATATCAATGTAAGTACTGCTCACCTGCAGTAAGAGGCAGTTTTTCCGCGAGAATTTCCTTTAAAAGTTTTTAAAAGTGATATTTACTTCTTGTTAAGATTTTTGCATGTGATCTTAGTTCATTATATGCTTATATATTTTATTGAGTGCCCTATATGAGATTAGGGACCAAGAAAAGCTATGAGAAAAGAAAAGAGAAGATAAAGATAAGAAAAGAAAAGGCCAAGGCCTTAAGAAATCCCGAAAAGTCAAGACTTAGGGATTTTAGCACGCAAGGTGCTCCAGAAAATGCCAAGGCATTTACAGATAAGAAAGAAAAGAAAGAAAAGCTATTTTATTTTTCTAAGACCAGTACCCGGCGTCCAAGGGCGTCGTTAAAGAAATCCAGGTGTCCAATTCCAAGGTCTTGGCCCTGGTAGACCAAGGTCTGCTCTATTAGGATTGGTGGCTCGCTACCCCAACCTTTTAGGGAACGCGCATGAGATGGTACTTACGTCTTCAGTGGATCCAAGTGATTATTATTTTTAAGTATATGCTTTAGCAAAGTTTCCTAAAGTTTCAGAAAGTTTTCAAAAGTTAAAGAATAGCTAAAGTTTCAAGTTGAGCCAAGAAAAGTAAATTGAGATTTATTATTGCTTGAGTATGCATGTTTTGAGCTATACATGTTCTTAGTTTTCTTTCAAGCATATTAGTATCTCATATGATGTTCAGTTTGATCTAGAAGCATGCTTGCATATTTCGAGTTTTATTTGTGAGCTAGATAGTACTTACTAAGCTTTATGCTTATAGATGCATTTCCTCTTATTGCAGATAAAGGTAAAGGCAAGCAATTCTGAAGGAAGACGACGAGGCGGTGCTGAGTAGAGTGTGTGTGGTGGCTGATTATGGAGAGATCTTTGAGACGAGACAATTTAGTTATTTGAATTGCAATGTTTAAGTTTATTCAAATTTCAAGTTCTTGCTTATGGAGATTATAGAGTATTTGAGTTTTGGATAGTTTTACATGCTCAATTTCTTAGAGTAAAGATTCCATGTCATTTCATTTAGCATACATATCCTTATGATTGCATTGGATGAGTAGAAGTGTAAGTAGTTAGAGATATTGATACTTTGTTAGAGAAAAAGGTGTTTGTGCCAAGATAGTATCAATTTCCCTTTGAATCAAGTTTTTATTGCTTAAAAATGTTTAGAAAAGTTGCAATCACATTTCATAATGCATTAGCAAGGTTGTAGAACATGTATTTGGCGTTATGAATGCATAGGAGTCAAGATTGGTACAAACTCTATTGTTAAAGTTTATATAAACTTGTTTAGTTTATTTTCTTCCATAAAAGTCCTAAATTCAAGTTTATGGATTCGTTTGATTGGCTAAATTGTTTAGGAAACTGACATAGAGTATAGAAATGGTGTCGTAGTTTGATATGGCTCGAAACTGAATGAATGGTGGACTTAAGAAGCAAGAGCCGAAAACCTGTAATTCTGATTACAGGCGTACCAGTCGACTGCTACGTCACCAGTCGACTGGTACGGGCAGTTTAAGTTGGGTGAGGCTTGATCAATAAGTATCAACTACGAGTTTTGAGAAGGAAAGTGTGATACGGTATCATGCATGACTACTTAAATTAGAATATCATTCTTAGATGAATTAAAAAGAAAAAAAAAGATTTCCGTAATTTTTAGTCGTGTATAAAAGTTGAGAAGTAGAGAAAAGTAACGATCCGTCTAAGGTAGGAGAAGGCGGGTCGCTACAGGTGGTATCAGAGCAGTTCCCATTCTCCAGCATCACACACACATCAGCATCAACCTTGCCGTCTTCAAGTAAGAAAGCTTTAAGTTTCAGTTTTTTCTATTGCTCCTTTATTTAATTGCAGTATAGAGAAATGCATAAGTACTTACTCACATGTGCATAGAACAAGGAAGCATGTTTAATCCCTTAGTATCACGAAATCATGTTTAATCCCTAGAATGGATATTAGATTTCTAAGTAAGAAGACAAGTTTATACCTAGAGATGTAGTAGTGATTTCTTGTTCCTTTATGCATTATTAGATGGCAAGAAGAGGCCGAGCTCCTAATGCTAATAACAGAACTTCAGTTCAAGATAACAGTGAGCCTGGCACAGAACAGCCAAACCTGATGGCAGTCATTGCTCAAATGCAAGCTCAGATTACAGAACAACAGAAGACCATCGCCACACTGATGGCGAATCAGCACCCAGTGCCCCCTACACCACCCACAGCAGGAGTGGGAACTCCAGTGGTGACTGAAGTTCCACCCGTCACACAGGAGACCCCTGCCGTGAACCGAAGACAAGAAGCATACCTCGTCCAGTGGCAGAGGCTGAAACCAGAAAGCTTCTCAGGCACGACTGAGCCCTGGGATGCCCAGGCTTGGTTCAAGACTTTAGAGAGCACGATGGAGCTTCTTGACTGGCCAGAGGTTGAGAAGGTCAAATGTGCCTCCTTCTGCCTAACTGGAGATGCTCGTATGTGGTGGGAGCGAGTCAAGAGTAAGAAGATAGTCAACCAGATGAGCTGGGCAGATTTTGAGCACGAGTTCTATGAGGAATTTTTCCACATGAAGGTTACCAACAAGCACTTCGAGGACTTCATGGAGTTCAGACAGGGTAGCCTACCAGTGGGAGAAGCAGTCGCAAAGTTCAACAGACTAGCTCGCCTCTGCCCAGAGCTAGTCAGCACAGAGAAGGAGCGAGTCAGACTGATGCTCCGCATGCTGAACCCTGAGATAGCACTCAACGTGAACAGCGGGATGCAACGACCCCAGACCAGCGAGGAGTTGGTCAGTAGTGCTCTAATCTCAGAGCACTACCTGAATAGCATCAAGGCACAGCAAGCACAGCAGAAGCCAGTCCTGATTGAGAACAAGACAATAGGAGGCCAGAAGCCTCAGCCAAATAGCCAGAACTGGAAGAACAAGAACCACAAAAGGAAGCAGTGGCCTGGCAGCCAGAAAGGAAAACCAGAGAATAAGCAAGCTAGGTATCCACCTTGTCCTAAGTGTGGGAGGAACCATCCAGGAGCATGCCTTCTGGGTGTAACTGGATGCTATTCATGTGGACAAGAGGGACACAGATCCAAAGACTGCCCAAACAAGTTCAAGGTACTTCCTCAGCAGTCCGTACAGTATGGAGGCCAGCCTCAGTTACATTACATGCCTACTATACTGGAGGGACCTCAGATCAGTCAAGGAGGGTTGGAAGCAGCACCAGTTCCAACCAATGCCAGAGTCTTTTCCCTCACGAAGGAAGAAGCTGCCAGCGCCTCCACGGTCGTAACAGGTCAAATAGTTATTTTTCAGCATTTAGCTACTACACTGTTTGACACTGGGGCGACCCATTCTTTCGTATCAGTACCTTTTGCTAGTAAGTTACAGGTGCCTACAGAGAGTTGGGAGTCTAGATTCCTGACAACTCTCCCTTCAGGGGAAATCATGGAGTCCACCCAGAGGCTCCGGGCTGTGCCAATCAAGATTTCAGACCGAGAGCTATATGTCGATCTGATAGTCCTTGCGATGCAGGACTTCGACATCATACTGGCATGGATTTCCTCAGTAAGTACAACGCTTCAGTGGACTGCCGTAGAAGGAAGGTGGTTTTCAGCCCAGAAGGAGAACCACCATTCGATTTCAAGGAGCCTCAAGGAGGAAGACTCAGAAATTTCTCTCAGCCTTGGCAGCCCACCAGATGCTAGAGCAAGGGTGTGCTGGTTTTCTTGCACACATAGTGGAATCAGAAGCAAAGGAAGAACTCAAGCAGGAGGAGGTACGGGTAGTCTGCGAATATCCAGAAGTGTTCCCAGAAGAATTACCTGGACTACCTCCCAACCGAGAAGTGGAATTCGAGATCGAGCTAGTGCCCGGTACCGGTCCGGTCTCGAAGGCCCCATATCGTATGTCTCCAGCAGAGTTGAAGGAATTACAAGAGCAACTCCAGGAGCTACTAGACAAGGGCTTCATTCGCCCGAGTCATTCACCCTGGGGAGCTCCTGTACTATTCGTCAAGAAGAAGGATGGATCTATGCGTCTGTGCATAGACTACAGAGCTCTGAACAAGGTGACCATCAAGAACAAGTACCCCCTTCCTAGAATAGATGATTTATTTGATCAACTCAAAGGGGCTACAGTGTTCTCGAAGATAGACCTGCGTTCTGGGTATCATCAGCTAAAGGTTAAAGAAAGTGACATCCCCAGGACGGCCTTCAGGACAAGATACGGCCACTACGAATTTGTAGTAATGCCTTTTGGAGTAACCAATGCTCCAGCAGTCTTCATGGAGCTGATGAACCACATCTTCAGGGAGTATCTCGATAAATTCGTCATTGTATTTATTGATGATATTCTCATATACTCACAGACTCCAGAGGACCATGCTACACACTTGAGGATAGTGCTGCAGATCCTTCAGCAGGAGAAGCTCTATGCAAAATTCTCAAAGTGTGAGTTTTGGCTAGATCAGGTGACCTTCCTAGGTCACATTGTATCCAAAGAAGGCATTCAAGTTGATCCAGCCAAGATAGAAGCAGTCAGCAACTGGTGTAGACCCAAGAATGCCAGTGAGATCAGAAGCTTCTTAGGCCTGGCAGGATATTACAGAAAATTTGTGGAGAACTTTTCCAGATAGCCTCTCCACTCACAGCCTGACCAGAAAGAACAGAAGTTTGAATGGTCAGATAAATGCGAGCACAGTTTCTAGAGCTGAAGAAAGACTGACCAGTGCTCCCATCCTGACTGTTCCAGAGAGTGACAAGGCCTTTGACATCTACAGTGATGCATCCAAGATGGGCCTTGGAGCTGTCCTCATGCAAGACGGTAAAGTAATAGCATATGCCTCCAGACAGCTCAAGGACTATGAGAAGAATTACCCTACCACGACCTTGAGCTAGCAGCTGTGGTTTTTGCACTGAAGCTCTGGAGACACTACCTGTATGGAGTGCAGTGCAGAATCTTCACAGACCATCAGAGTTTGAAGTACTTCTTCACTCAGAAGGATCTGAATATGAGGCAGCGCAGGTGGCTAGAGTTGGTCAAAGATTATGACTGTGAAATCCTCTACCACCCAGGTAAAGCTAATAAAGTGGCAGATGCACTGAGCAGAAAATCCTGTGCAGCACTGATGTCCCTATCATCACTGTCTCTACCACTTCAGAAAGAAATAAAGGATTTTGGAGTCGAGGTAATAATTGGGCAACTTTCTGCATTGACTCTAGAGTCAACCCTGCTTGTGGATATACAAAGAAAGCAAAGTCAAGACCCAGAATCCAGAAGATCAAGCAGGGGATCCAAGAGGCAGAAAATTCAGAGTTTCGAGTATCAGATAGTGGCATCCTCTATCTTGGAGACCGCCTTTGCGTCCCCAATGATGAGGAACTAAGAAGAATATTTTAGAAGAAGCCCACAGTACCCCGTACTCTATGCATCCTGGTTCTACCAAGATGTACCAAGATTTAAAGCAAAGGTTCTGGTGGTCTGGACTCAAGCGAGACGTGGCCAGATATATCAGTACCTGCTTGACCTGCCAGAGAGTCAAAGCAGAGCACCAGAGACCAGGAGGAGTTCTGCAGCCCTTCCCATTCCAGAGTGGAAGTGGGAAGAAATATCCATGGATTTTATCACAGGTCTTCCAAGACCACCCATGGACACGATGCAATTTGGGTGATAGTGGACAGATTGACCAAGTCTGCCCACTTCCTAGCCATCAAGTTATCGCATTCGGTAGAGCAGTTAGCACAGCTGTACGTGAAAGAAGTGATCAGGCTTCACGGAGTTCCGAAGTCGATCGTGTCTGACAGAGATGGGCGATTCACCTCCCATTTTTGGAAGTGTGTTCAGGACGCCCTAGGCACCAGACTTCAGTTCAGCACAGCTTTCCATCCCCAGACAGATGGACAAACAGAGAGAGTAAATCAGATTTTAGAAGACATGCTCAGGGCTTGTGCATTGGACTTTAAAGGTAGTTGGTGCAAATTTCTGTGCTTAGCTGAGTTTGCCTACAACAATAGCTATCAGGCCACCATCAGGATGGCGCCTTATGAGGCATTGTATGGCAGGAAATGCAGATCACCCATATGTTGGCAAGAAGCTGGTGAGAAGAAAGAGATGGAGTCAGGACTAGGCAGCCAGACTGAGCTTATAGATGAGACCACTCAGGCTATCCAGACGATCCGCCAGAGGATTGAGACTGCCCAGAGTAGACAGAAAAGTTATGCTGACACACGCCGTAGGCCACTTGAATTCCAAGTCGGAGATTCAGTATTTCTTAAGGTCGCTCCCATGAAGGGAGTGGTGAGGTTTGGCAAGAAGGGCAAGCTAAGTCCTCGCTACATAGGACCCTACAAGATTATAAAGAGGGTTGGTAAGGTAGCATATGAGACGGACCTACCAGAGGATATGTCAGCTATCCACAGTACCTTTCATGTCTCTATGCTAAAGAAGTGTATTCACGACCCTAGCCAAGTGATTCAGCCTCAGTCAGTACAGATCCAAGAAGATCTTAGTTATGAGAGCAGACCGACACAGATAGTGGACAAAGCAGTTAAGAGATTAAGAAACAAAGAAGTGCCACTAGTGAAGGTTATCTGGCAGAATCAAAAGCATGAAGAGGCTACTTGGGAACGTGAGGACAGCATGAGAGAGAGATATCCAGAATTATTCTAAGTTCGAGGACGAACTTTTCATAAGGTATGGGGGATTGTAACGCCCCAAAATTTCCATTTTTAGTTCTTAAAGTCCTTAGAATTATTTAGAAATGGTTTAGAAATTTTCTAGGATTTTTAGGAATTTTTTANTAAGACATTAATCCAAAGAAAGGGAGACGCATGCCTAGACAAATGGGTAGATCTAGGAATATCCAAGGGGGCATAGTGATGCTAAGGTTAAGAACCTAGAGAGGGAAAATCAAACCTTAAGGGCAAGGCTTGATAAATTAGAGAAAACCCTAGATAAATTCACTAGTGGATCTAAGGGTTTAGGCATGGTGTCGGGAAGTCAAAGCTCTGAAAATGATAGACCGGGTCTAGGATACCGATCTACTAGATTAAATGCTATGGAAAAGTCATATGCAAGGATGACATATGACTATAGCAAGGGGAAGGCCAAAAATAACAAGGGAAAGTCATTTAAAGGAGAGAAGAAGAATTTAACCAAGGACAAGGTGTATAGAGTTAAGAAAGTTAGGGTTGTAGGTCAAGAAGTACCGGAGGTACACATGTGTGGTATTGACATGGTAGATGAGTCACCTAGGGAGGTGACTAAGGCTAAGAGCTCAAGGGGGAGCTCTAGGAGTCAAAATGGGATCCATGGTCAATGGATCTCAAGAGGGTTTCTCCAAAAAGACTAGATGAATTGTAGAATGTGCCAAAGGATGTGGAGATAAATTTGAGTCTTAATTCTATGGATTTGGCACATTAAAAGTAAGGTATCATGCAAAAATATGATAATGGAGTTATATTGCATAAAAATTGATTTTTAATGTGGAAATGTCATATAAATCAGTGCTAAGGATGCATTGAGGTTGAGGATGAGAAGATATATCAAGGAGAGATCAAAACTAGGACTTTAGGTCAAGGTTCAATTGAACCATTTAGATATGTTTGAGTTTTGTGTCAATCTTGGGATTGGTCATAGATACTTGGGTAAATGTATTTTCCCATGAAGGCACGGGTACCACAAATCTCTCTACAAAATTTGAGAATTTTTGAAGATTTGTGGAATTTCTGGTGCATTTCTGAAGTTGGGTCAGAAATGCTGAAATATGGGGTATCAGTCGACTGGTGTAGGGGCAGTCGACTGGTCTACTTTAAATTAGAAACTAGGATATTCGATACAACAGTCGACTGACCCTGGGGTAGTCAACTGATCTTTCTGTTTAGTTCATCAGTCGACTGACCCTGAGGCAGTCGACTGATGCAGGGAATCTTTTAAAAGAACAGTCACGCGGGGAACGGCCGAACCTAGGGCTTCAGCGCCGCCCCTTGCGATTTCTCTTCTCCCTCAACCTCCCCAACTACTCTAAGCCTTTCCAAGGTCCTAAAATTGTGTTCCTAGCCTTCCTTTCATCTTAGATCCAAGTCTACGACAAGAATAAACACCCCTCTTGAGTCAACCTTGATCATTAGCCATCATGCAACGATCGGAGAAATGGTAATGGATCATTTGGTTTATTTTTATCATTTGATTCATGATTCATGACTAACTCTTCATTTTATGCATGTTTACCTTGTTCTTTTCCACTTGATTGGGTCGTTTTTAGTACATGCATATGGTGGTTGCATTTAGGGCTAGGGGAAAGAAAAGGTTGGTGAGGGATCATCCCAACAGCAGTCATTAGATCCTGCGGCACCTCGGTTCCATTCTGAGGCTTGCCGGCAAGTATTTAACAATGTTGACTTCATTCTGATGAACTGTAGATATCTCAATCAAAGATACTTCTAGGAGATTGATCCGCACATAATTGAGATTATTACACATTTTGGGTTAGAAAAGCTAGTATACTGTCACTGGTATGTTAATATTGATCTATGCAAGGAGTTTTATGTCAATCTTACATGTAGTAGTCCCGATGATGGGACGTATGAGTCTATGGTACAGGGGGTTACCATTCCTTTCACACCTGCATTATTAGGATCATTTTTAGGGTGTAGGATTTCGGATACCCCATTTACATGTTTTCCCACTATCACTGAGCCATTGACCGTGTCCAATGTCACCATTGATCAAATCTATCATCATTATTTGATAATCCTCGACCTCCTCTATAGCGTATTTTTATAGCCAAGCGCATGAGTCCAGGTAGCAACGTCTTGTATAAAATCGTCCTAGATTGCATTTGACCTATGGTCACCAAGGGGAGATCAAAGATCCGGCTACCTCACTTGGTGATGATGTATGCATTAGAGAGGAGACTTGATATAGATATCACCCACCATATATTTGCCTCCATTGTCCATTTTTCGCATGACATCAATAGAAAAATCTACATGTCATTCAGTCATGTTTTGACCGAATTCTTTTTATCTAGAGGTATTAGAACCACTAGAGGTCAGGTACATCAGCTGTCTAAGGACTACGACTAGATAGATTCTCGGCAGCTCTCCTTGGCTGGGATCGAGAGACGGTAGGGAGTGCTGGTCAGACGATGTCGTCCTGATTCTTCTAGCTCTGATGACAATGAGGAGGTTGATCCTGCTGCTGCACCTGCTCCTGCTCCTGTTGGGACTATAGAGGAGAGGCACTCCCGACTAGAGACAGAGATGCATGGATTTAGGGAGGACTTTCAGAGTGTCCAACCGCGGCAGATTGATATTCAGGGGGAGGTTCATGGTCTCACGGAGCACTTTCAAAGGTTCCAGCAGTGTCAGGATGAGATGTATGAGATGATGCAACACTGGAACCTTATGTATCGGGCCCCTCCTCCTCCTCCTCTAGGCAATGACATGTAGGCTCAGCTTGATTTGGATGTGGTAGTGTTGAGAGTGTATTTAGCTTAGGCATTTTTTTATTCTCTCTCAAACACTTTATTTCATATTGTATTATTTGAGGATTTCGGGGCTATGACCCTTAAAGTACTTATTTATGCTTTGGTATTGCTTAAATGAACTTTTAATTCATGTTTGATATTGTTCATATGAAGTTTCATTTCCTTGTTATTACTTTGTGGTTATATGATGAATTTTTACTGTCTTCTTTCAATAGATTATGGTATAAAGGGGGAGTCCTCATCATTTTTTCCTGTCTTAAATATTAATATGAAAAGAAGGGAGAGGTTTGAAAATATTTCTATGTTTTAAATGGTATAGGATAGACTTGAAAAACATTTGGTTTCAAATCTAAGAGGGAAGATTGATACAAAATGACATGTTTTCAAAGAATTAGAATTTTTGTCAAAAAGTCAAGCATATTTGGTATTTTCACGAAACTATATTTTTCTAAGTTAGAATACATCATAAGAAATATGCTTGTAAACTTTCAGAATTTTTTGAAATTTGTTTGGGGTTTCTGAATTTCGGCTGGAAAAATTCAGACTGCTGTGTATCAGTCGACTGCCGTTGGGGCAGTCGACTGATTTTTCTGTAGGTTTATGGTTGGCAGGCACCAATCGACTGGTAACTGACGCAGTCGACTGGTACTGCTATTTTCTGATTTCTGAGGGTTTTCAGAAATAGAAAGGTGTTCTCATTGATACTATAGTTAGGATTGTTTGGGGCAATTTTTTTTTATGGTGTCAAAGGGGGAGAACTTGTGGTTTTAAGTTAGGTTTAACTTAACTTGTGGTTATGAAAAATTAAAAATTATGTGGAGGGCATAGGTTAAGGGGGAGGAGGCATGTTTATGCTACTTACTATGTCTGTAATTTTCAATTGTTATTGTTGTTTTTGTACCTTACTTAAACATATTGTCACACATCAAAAAAGGAGAGATTGTTGGTGCAATCGGCCCAATGTTGATCAGGTAGATCATGAGTTTTGATGTGTGGGTCAATATGATTAAGTTAGGATTTCATGTTGATCTAATATTTGTATGTGATTGTGCATGTTTGCAGGATACAGATTAACTTAGTTGGACGTCTTCGGGGTTGGTGAAGGGTGACATGGGAGACAAGCTGTGAGCTTGCATGCATCCGAGGGACCGTGGACAAAGCAGGGACGATGAGCCAAGAGAAGCGGACTTCGAGGCATACATGAAGGATAGTATGGGAGATAAGTCGTAGGCTTGCATGCATCCGAGGGACAAGAGCCAAAGTTGAAGAGGGTTTAAAGGCAACTAGTTGAGGTTGCTGGAGCAGGGACGATGAGCTGACGGAAGCGGACTTCGAGGCATACGCGAAGGATGGCATGGGAGACAAGTCGAGGGCTTGCATGCATCCGAGGGACGAGAGCCAAAGTCGAAGAGGGCTTGAAGGCAACAGATCGAGGTTCCTGAATGAAGAGTCAACTGAGTTGTGAGGATTCGAGTGCTGAGAGAACTGTACTCGGGAAGGAAAATCCTAAAGTTCGAGTGTTGAGAGAATTGTCCTTGGGAAGGGAAACCTTAGGTAGCAGTTGACTGGTGCTAGGTCAGTAGACTGGTAAAGAGCACAGAAAGATCAGTCGACTGATGCAGTCGACTGGTGTCGACCAGAATTCGAAACGTCAAGGCAATGACATTCGAATTCGCGACGACCAGTCGACTGCCCCAGGGCCAGTCGACTAGTAACGATCAAAACAGTATCGAGCTCTATTTAAGAGAGCTCGTGTTTGGCTACTTTTCTTTGGCGAAATAAGCTTGGTAAGAGCCTGTTAGTAGACTACAAGTGCTCAGGTCGTGTCAAAGGGTTGTGATGAGGTTTCTCCACCCACAAGGAGCAGCAAGAGCTAGCCGAAGGTGTTTCGGGGAATCATCCACCGAAGGATTGAGATCGTCCACCTTACGGACAACCATGGAGTAAGAGTTTCATCTCCGAATCACGTAAATCGGTGTGTCATTCTTAGTTGTTAGTTTTAGTTTTTGTTATTCCACTTGCGCACTAACACTTGTGGGAAGACGAAATCGGAAAGTTGTTATTCACCCCCCCCCCTCCTCTAGGAAACGACAAGGTCCCAATAGATCGAAAATTGGGTTCAGGTCAGCTCAACTTCGAATGATCAGAAATCACCCAAAAGCACCAGAAGGTAGGTCAACTAGAAGTTGACCAAAACCGGGACACCCAAAGCTGTTTCGAGCACTCAAACTTGTCCGAGGTGCCTGTAACAATCAAGGGGACCCGGAAAGCTATCCAGGACGCCCGGGACTTGTTTGAGGCACCTCAAATCAGTTTGAGGCGCTTGTATTCAATGGGGGTGCCCGTATTCAATGGGGGTGTCCGAAATGGGCTGCCTTATCCCAGAAAGAGTTGTTTTTACGACCATTATGATATGGATAAGAGTTGACTCCCTGGATGTGCCACATCAGGAACAAAGATAACTTTTCCATGGGCTATAAATAGAGCCCTTTGAGCTTAGAATTAGACAATAATCATTTCGTATTCTCTCTTCTAATTCTGTGTTAAATTGTTTGTGCTTTCATTGCTTGTAAGTGATTTCTCCGTCTGCATAAAAAGAGTTCTTTTAGTAGAGTTTTAATATCTTGAATTAGCAATCATCCACGTTGTAAACCAAGTAATTCATACGCTTCTTCTTATCTTTATATTCATTATTTCTAATTAATAGTGTGTCCTTGCTAGAATAGAAAGCAAGAGATTGATTTTAATTTTTTAAGGCTATTCAACCCCCCCCCCTTTAGCCGTCTCGACATGACCCTACAAGTAGTTTCAGAGCGAGGTTCGCTTTTAAATGACTAACCGCCAAATAAAGTAACAAAATGATGGTCGGACTAACTATCCACCCACCAATGTTTGAGGGCGAGTTCACAATATAGAAACATCGGATGGAGGTATTTTTTTAAAATCAATTTCGAGTTATTGTTAATAATGAAAAATGATTTTGTAACACATGAAGATAAAGAAGAATACCTCTAGTCGAAGAAGGAGCAAGTCGACTTCTTGGCTAATGAAAAGTACAGTTTCATTTACTAACTATATTACCGGCTCGGAAAATCAACGGATCGGCACGTACTCATCAACAAAAGAATTGTGGAAGAAGTTCCTGGAACTGAACAAAAAGACCTCGGAAACAAAGCTAGTGCGATGAGATTTACTCCGAAACTAGCTAACTAATCTCTGAATGAAAGAAGGAGAAACGATGATCACATTACATGCGAAGATCAAGGAGTTGATCATCGACCCATGAATCTCGGAGAAATGATAACAAACGAAAATTCACTAAGGTATGTCTTGAACGCATTTCTGACAACACTAAATGGTTGTCGTTAGTTGATTCCTATTATATTTCCAAGGATCTTGAGGTAAGTACTCTAGAAAACTTATTTTCTCCTTTTGAGCTTCACGAATTTAGATGTGTAGGAAGAAAAAGAAAGAATAACAATATTGTCCTAAACACGAGAAAGGTCGAACCTAATGTGGAGTCTTCAGCTGATGAAGAGGACATGACCTATATGGTAAGAAAGTTAAGTAAATATTGTAAATCTAATAAATTTAATAAGATGCAAGCAAGAATTATTCTCCGCAAAAAAAAAGAAAATTTGATGCTACAATTGTGTTAAAGAAGGACAAATAAAAGAAAACAACCCAAAATTGAAACAGAAAGAGTCAAAAAAGGACAAGCACAAGTACCCGAAGGCTACATAGGATGAGTCATCCTCGGAAGAGTCCAAACTCAAGGAGTACGACGGCCTAACACTTATGGCAACTCATCAAGAAGAGAGCATCAATGAAAGGGGAGCTACTTTAGAAAAAAGCAGCGATCAAGGGGAGCTTCCAGCTTCGAATACAACATGGTAAGTGAGGTATACATTCTACCTCCTCATCTTTGCTATGACATTAAACAAATGACTAGGTCTTTTTGTAAATTAAAAATAAAAAATATAGATCTGAAAAAAAAAATTGACCACTACATGTCAACTAGAGCTACATGACAATATGCAAATTAAAATTATAAATAGAAAATAGAAAATGCTCATTTAAACAATCAAATAAAGTCATCGAAAAATTATACATTCTCAAATATTTCTAATCCAAAAGTTAGAAATTATAGATGACTTAATTGGTATTTACGGAATCATAGGGGTCAAATAATTAGAGTACACAAAAATTATAGTCCACATAAATTTTTGATAAACACAGTAGATAGAAATTTATATTGGGCTTCAAAATCTTACTTAATTATCCAGTTGAAATTGCTCATAGAATTTAGTTTTTTATTTTTTGAAATTCAAAATTATGTGAAAAATCTTGTGAAACCATGTTTGATTAGATTTAATTTATTTTATATTTTTCTGTGATAGACACAAATTATTTCTATCCATAAAAAATTTTGAAATTTTTTTTTACCATTATACAAATTTTTATGAACTTTTTTTTATTGAAAATCAAATTTTAATTTAAAAATATTTCATAGATGAGTTTTGATGAACTAATTTTTTTTAGTTAGCCGTTATATTTTGACTTTTCTAAAAAATTATCAAGATTTTTTAAATCATAATTCATTTTTAAGCATTTATTTTTCAAATAATATATATCTGTTTGAGAATTTTTCTTCATGATAGATCTGATAGTTTAACTAATTCACAAAAATTTCCAAAATTTTAGGGCAAATGCATAATTTCCTATGAATTCTAAATAGAAAACTAAATTTTTAAATTTTAAATTCTTTTAAAAATAGATTTTTGGCCAACCTAATTTTTTAGTGATTCTTGGTTGAATGTTACAAACTCAGAAAAATAATAACTTATTTTAGACAAATAAAACTATTTTTTAAATTTTTCAAAAACCATTTTTTTATGCTAGAAGTTTTTGAAATTTTTTTTAGCAAAGGATTTTTCAAACAAATTTTTTTAAAGATTGTTTTCTTATAACTTAAGGATTTTTTTCTCTTAAATATTTTTTTATACGATCAAAGGGGGAAAATGAAAATTAAGTTAAGGGGGAGATTTTATTACAATATTTTTATATTTAATTACAAATATTATTATTCCTTGTTTTTATTTCTTGCTTGTGTTCCCCTAACTAAACTCGGATTGATGCATATCAAAAAGGAAGAGATTGTAAGTATCCCAAGATAGTTTTGTTTTGGTCAACAGAATTAAGTTAGGTCTTATTAGATTTGATACATTGTGTCTAAGTATGTAGGAACTTAAAGCACAAGAAGTCGAGTGGATGAAGCAGCGAGCAAGGAATCAATGGGGAGGGAGCTGACAGGCATAATCCATTCGAGAGATGAAAAAACTGCGAAAGAGTACAACGGTGAAGCGAGAAAGATGCGCGCAACGTCCGAGGGACGAGAAATGGGGAGTGGGGAGGACTGCTTGTGTAACGACCCGGCCCGTCGACCCGACCCGTCGACCCGACCCGTCGACCCGACCCCTCGGCCCCTTGGGCGGCCAAATTCCATTTTTGGCGGCCCAACAACCTGGCCCCTTTGGTCGTCGGCCATGCCGTTACTCACTAGGTCTTCCCACCCCTGGCCAGTGGATTTTTGCCTTCCCCAGGATTCGAACTCTAGACCTCCAGGCTAAGTACTAAAGTTTATGAATCCTGGTAACCAAGTGAGTCGCAAAATAAATTGTCACGCCCCGAGACCTAGGAGTCACTGATCCAATAGAAAATCGGACAGCAGCTCCCCTGTCCGACGGACAATTTACACAATGCAAACATCCCACGCAATATATATTTGGCCTCAGGCCTCCAAAATAGATAAACACAACATAAAAGCACCAGACCACGAAGTAAATCATACCTGACTGCGGACCGGTCTGACTTACGACAAATCAACCAATACATAAACCCCTTAGGACACACTACAACCCTCACAAGACATATATACAAAGTCCTAAAAGAATTATGAAATAAATCCATCGCCACGTACAAAACAAAACCCTATCGTCGCGATGGGTAGGGACTGGCTGCTGGGCTCTTCTGACGACTCCAAATATTTCAGCCCGAAAATAAAAATATATGGCAACGGTGTGAGTCCATAAACTCAGCGAATACCTGATGGCCTCGAATATACTAGATTAAATTGTCACGAAGGTGTGGGACTATCAGAATTTAGAATGTGAATGAATGCTGGAAACCCTTTTACGATCAAAAAGTATGAAAATATAATATAGGGGTCACAGGTCGTATTTTTCTCGGGGACTAGTTGTCGTGTTTGATTCGTACTTGTATTTATGTGTCGTTTGTGTTTTCGGGTTTCAAATCTAAATTGGGTTTTGGGTTGCAATTGGAAATTGAAAGCGCAATGAAGATAAAGGAAACTTAGCTAATAAGCTAAACAAAATGATGGCAAGTTATAACTCAACCCAAAGGACTTCTTAAATGCAACTAAGCTCAATTTGGAAAACAAATCAATTATGGAATCAAACCAGTTTCGATTGATACTAATGCAAGGAATTGCTTATGAATTACCACTCCAAGACCAAACCAATACGAAACAATCCAATAATAAACTGATACAAAATCAGTGCCACAATTTCAGTTGACATCAAATGCAGAATTGCCATTTCTGACCCACTGCAGGAACGATTTCTGATCAAATCAGTTCGAAGGACACATCCATCAGAAAAGCTCCATGTATAAATGAATGAAGGAAATCAGGGTTAAGTGAGAAATCAGACAACTTGGCACACAAACTGCAGAAATTGCAGTTTCTCAGAATTAACTGCAATTAACTTGCAGATAACTTGCAGAAACAAGCTGCAGATTTTTTGGAAGTGCTGGAAGGAAATTCGGCTACAAGTTAGATGCAAAGTCTAGCAAGCTACTGATGTAAAGTAATTTAATATGAGCAAACAAATCGGATGTAGAATCAGGAGAAAATGAGTGCAGAACAATGAGAAATTCAGAGACCCATTGATGTGCCAAAACAGAAATATGATAAGTGCCAAAATAGAAATCTGATTCTGAGTAGCAAATTGATCACTGACAGCTGGAATTACACTGATTGGATCAGCTGGAAGGGTAGGATATCAGTGAGTAAGCTTGCAAGAATTAATGAAGAACATTCACCCACAGCAATCGGCTCAATGAACTGCACACCATGTGCAGAAACGAGATGCAGAAAGACAGAGTTGTGTGCAGAATTGAATTTCAGAGATGCAGAAATTTATGCTCGGGTAAACAAGAAAGAATTCAGAGTTTCAGATCCTGAATTAGGTGCAATAACAACAGATGCAAGCTGAATTCAAATGCACTACGCTAGAGTTCAAGGAAGCTTAAGGAAAGCTATTGCTTAATTTCAGCAAGCTGCTGAAATGATAACTGAAGCTGCCGGAGTTAGTTGATACACAAACTGCAAGTGGCACGGAACAAACTGAACAAAATTAAGGAAATAAAGTTGGATTCAGAAACGATGCTAAGTGAGCTAATCTAAGTGCATTAGCACACTAAGTGCTATCTCTAAACTGGTACAACTGAATTGAAAGAAACTGCAAAAAGAAAAATCAGAAATGAAATGGCAAAACAGCAACAACCTGATACGTAACAGCTAATGGAATTTCAGAATCGAAATTTAGCTACGAAACAAACTAAACTAATTGCAATGGCTCAATACAAATTGCCTAACTAATTACTGAAATCTAATTACAATTGAACAATTCAGAAAACTGAAATCGATTGAATCTGATACGCAGATGCTGAAACCGATACGCAAATGCCGAAACTGTAAAACTAAGTGAAACTAAATTGCTTGTTTACTAAACATACTCCTAAACTACTTTACTTGAAGAATTAAAGCTAGATTACAGCTGAAACCAATTAAGAAACGAAATCTGAGTGCTGATACAAAAAATTCAGAAACGAGACAGTGCAGAAATTAAAATTGCAGCTACAAACAATGAAAATTAACTATCTAAGCTACTCCTCAACCATTCTCCAACTCAAGAGCTCCTTGGTCGTCAATCAAGGGAGAACCTCGGACCCGCAAGCTCCGCAAATCAGTGAAGATACGTCTCTGCTACTGAAACAGACCAAAACCTGCTCAAACTGAAATCAGCTTCCGAATTCTTCAATCTCACTGTTGTGGCTTGCGAATTGGATTTGGGAGTGACCGAAACCTTCCAGGGAACCCCTCTGGTCAGCTCGGATGCAGTGGAAATGGAATACAACTGAGTTCGTTGAAGTCGGATAGCAGACTGTCGAAACCTCGCGCAACCTTGCTATTGAGCAAGAATCCAATCTGAAACCTCACTGAGAACTCTTCACTAACCTAGCCCTTGCTCTGATGATGAAATTGAGGGATCGCGCCTCCTTTGATGAAGAAAACTAGCTAAGGAATTGAAGAACGAAGCGAAGAAGACGAGCTAACGGCGGAGACGCGACCAGGAGAAAGGAGCTAGAAATTTGATTAAATAGTTATCAACGGACAACCCAGATTGATCGGAGGAGATCCAACAGCTGATCTTACTCTGATTGGAGCCAAACTTTGATGATGATGATCTGGGGTCAGGATCTGCCTCGTGGTAGCTCGGATCCTCCAGATGTGCAATGGATGGTCCAGATCAACTCTATCTGTGAATGGACGCTCTAAAGTCCTCCTTGCTTGATCCAACGGTTGATTGAGCTCTGATTGGAATGAAACCTTCAGATCTTGATCATAGAGCTTGATCAACCCTAACCCTAGCTCGGATTGCTTCAGATCGTCCCGGATGGCTCAGATCTAGCCGCTCTTGAATCGGACGGCTCGGATTAATCGTAGGCTTGATAATTCGATCCGGTTCACTTCCGACTCAAGTTTGACCCAATATGCCCTAGGTCCAGGATCCTTTCATGCCTATAAAAATATATCAGAAAATTAGTGACCAAATAATCCAAAAATGTGTAATTTTGCAATTAAGTCCAAAATAAGATAAAGTTCCAAAACCTAGGGTAAAATCATAATTAAGCAATAAAAACATGGGTCAAACATGGATTTTAGCAATTAAAATAATCAATAAAATGGTGCTTATCAACTCCCCCATACTTAACCTTGAGCGTCTCGCGAAACAACTAAATAAGTATCCCTTAGGCTTTCTTAAGCATAATTAGAAGCAAATGAAAAGAAATTACCTAGGGTTGTCAATTCTCATAAATCTAAGCTCTATGGATTAGTATCTTGTCCTTAAATTAACAACTTAGCCTTTTCATCAATCATGAGTCATTGAGATGAATTTAAATCACTAGCCTTTCAAGGGAAGTTTTGGGTGGCTCTCTTCTTAAATTCTAACTTGATGATGGAAGTGGAGCTCACTCTTACACACATGCTCCTTGCACTACCATAGGCTTACTTATTATCTACTCTCCACCATTATTCATGATTAGGATCAACAACTATAAAAACAAATGAAAACATGGAAAATGGCAAGAAATGGAATAAAAACCAAGAAAAATGGAAACTTGATGGAGTGGAAGACTTGGTTGCTCAAAAATGTTTCCAATGTGCTTTGCCCCATCTTAACAGTCCTCTAATGATATCAAAAGTATGGTGGAGTGAAACTTGAATAAATTCCTTTGATTTGGATGAAAAACCCTTCTTTGATTCCTTGTGCCAAGTTTGCCAATTTTTGTGCCAACCTTGCTTCTTTCACTCTTTTCTCAGATTTTTTTTTTTCTTTCTTTCTTGTAAGGTCAGAAATGTATTGATGCAAGCTTAGACTTGGATGAGAAAAATTCCATTGAATTCATGGTGCCCAAAATTTCAATTTATGTGCCAACTTGTTTTCTCCTTCTCTTTTCTCTATTTTTCAAACTGTTTTCCTGCATTTCCTGCTTCAGATTCTAGCTTTTTCTCAGCTTCATTCAATTGTTTTCAGCTGGAGTTCAGCTTGTTTCAGCTGCTATTCAGATTTAAGCACTTGACAGCTGCAATTTTCTGATTACGTGTCATTTAAAACCTTGGCACAGCTTTCCTCATTTTTTTTCTTCTTGATTTCAGATCTGTCCAGCTGCTAACTTCTATTCTTGGTTTCCATTTTGCTCACTCTTGTTGTGCTAATGCTCCCCAAATCCTTGTTCAGAACTTGACTCCACTCAAACCTGCCGTGAGTAAAATTCTGCACAGATTTGGCAGATTACAAGCAGTGCAGTTTTTCAGCCCTTTTTTCAGCCTTTGGTCAGCTTTTCGGATTCTGTTTCTGATCAGCAGCTTCTAGCATGTTGTTTCTTCTAGATTTGGTCAGCATATGGTGTTCTCAATACTCTTTGATGCATTCCCAAAAATTTCCTGATTCGCAGCCTAGAAAAATCCAATTTCAGCCTCAACTTGGCACATTTCTGCACAAACTAGCAATTCACTGATTTTTTTCTTTTATAACTGCATTTACAGCTCAAATATCAACCTCTCTGCTCTCCAGAATTCTTATGCTGTCAAATGGTTTGATCTGAATTCATGGCAACATCCCTTGTATCCCAATTCAGTTCCAGCTCCGGTCAGGCTGTTTTTCTTGCAATCCAACTCTCAACTGATCCAAATCTGTTTTGGATCAGATTTAGCACAAACTTCCTGTTTTGGATCAGGTTTGGTTAGCTTCAATTCAAACTCTATCAGATTTGCTGCTGAACTTAGCTTCCTCAATTCCAACTTCCAAGTTTTGATCCAAGCCAATTCCGAAACCTGTTAAACAACTCAAGTTAACTTCATTTTGGCAAAAACTTTTGCTTCATTCTCTTTTCTTTTTCTTGCATTGCAGATTTTTTTTTTCATTGCATTCCACTTTGATCTTCAAAATGTAGTAAAGAAGCTAAGTCTCCAATGGCTTCCATCTCTCTTGTTCATTCTTGGCACCAAACTCACTCACTTGGCACCTTTTGGCTTCAAATTGGCAAAAAAAAAAAATCTTTTTGGCATGAAATACATCCAAAACTTTAGTCACTCCCCCACACTTAAATCTTTGTCTGTCTCGGGCAAAATAGCATTAGAAACATTTTAAACAACAAGTCCAAAGAAAAGTGAGGGTAAGAGTAGGAAATAAGTAAAAGAAAAATAGGATAAACATGATTATTGCTAAAAATTGATGTGGAAAGGGTAACAAATGGATTAGCCTCTATAGATGTGATCCAATCATTGAAATATGGTTTTGAAAGAACCTAAGCAAGTCCTAGAGTACAATAACATAGGTGTGTCACAAAAATAAGGCTAATTCTCACTAGGTAAAAATAATTCATCTCAAGTTCTCAATTAAGAATCTAAAGCAAGTAGTACTCAAGCATCCAAGATTTCATCCATTAGCTCAAATCCTAAGTTTTAACAACCAAATTTAATTTATTTTCAAAAGACTCTAAAATGCTATGGAGATAACCTAGAGGGATACTTTTATTTCTACTCATGCAAGAGAAAGTGCTAAAAGGAATAACATGCATTTATTGACAAGGACTCAATTTAAAAGAAAATTCTACTTCTAAAAAGAAAACATAAAAAATGAAACATGTAATAAAAGAAAATACAAGAAAAATCAGACTCCCCTTTATTCTGGTGGACGGAGTCTATCAAGCAGTAGCCTCCATCATGGTAGTGGAGGAGTCTGGGTGGCTGGGAGATTTGGGACTCCCCCACACTTGAACTTTACAAAAAATTGCTCTGGTGGCCTAAGTCGATTCAGGTTTAAAATCCACTGAAGGAATAGAGGGCTATGGATTAAAGTAAGATCTTCTCCTCCTTCTTGATGTCTTTCAGAAGTCCTTCCAGGAGGTTGAAGCCTGTTCAGTTGGAGTACCCACTCCTGAAGTTTTCTGGACCCTGCAAAACAGTGTAATACCTCTCTCAAGCGTTCAGGGTCAGAAAGAAATAAAATAATATCAGTCTCTGCATGTAATGAATCCAAAACTGCATCATATTCAATTAAATCAATTCTTGGTGCCTCAATAAAATTTTCAAAATTATTTCCTATCAAATTTGCATCTAGATACTCATCACAAATAAAGAAATCAAGTTCTGGCTCATCAATAGAAATTTCACAATTATTTTCAATCAAGGGTATATCAAGCAATGTGTTAGAGCCAATGAAATCAACCTCAGATATTTCCATAAGTTTCTCACATTCAACCTCAGCATATGATATAGCAAGAGACTCATCAAAATAAATAACATCAATTTCAGGCACTTCTAAAAAATTTTCACTATCCATATCCACAAAAGATGTATTAAGTGATTCATCATAAAAAACAACATCAATTATAGGTGTCTCTAAAATTATTTCACCATCTATATCTACAAGAGATGTATCAGGTAATGCAGTACGATCAATGAAATCAATATTTGGTACCTCTATTGGATTCTCACAAACAATCTCTACACATGGTATATCAATAAATTCATCAGAATCAATAAGGTCAACACTAGGTACCTTTTTGAATTTTTTTGAAGAAAGGGGAGAAATACTTACCTGAGCGTGCTGGAGAATACCTGGAGGTTCTACAAGGGTAGATGTGTCCATGGCTTCCTCCTGGTCAAGTACATGCTCCTCTTCAGCCTCAGACTCTGGTGGACACTCAACTAAAGCAGGTGATCCTTGGGTGCTTGCTTCCACCATGCAAGTCCCTACACTTTCTGGTTCATCTTCTGAATCTTCTAATGTACCAGTCAACTGTGGTGGTCCCTGGGGCTTAGTGCAATCCCCTACACCTATGGAATCATCTCCTATGCAAGTTTCCTCTGTAATATCTGCAACAATAGTATCAGAAAAATTAGGACCATCAATAATACTATCATCAGAAAATAAAAGTCTAGAATGGTCCTGTGGAGCTTCAGTATCTTCTTCTGGAGTCAAAAAATTTGAAAATGAATTTTGAGTAGGAATCTCCGGAGGGATGCATGCTGTAGGTGCCCAATATTTGATGATTACGTCATCTTCTTCTTCTTCCAAAATTTTAAGATCACTTGAAGAAGGACTTGGCCAGACACTAGGGTCACCTTGAACTGATATAAATCCAACTCCTGGGCTCTCAGAATTACAAGCAACTTGAGAAGATAATTGTTCTGATTTTTGGGCTTGCCTTTGTTTCTCTTGTTGTTGATATAGTAGAACTTGTTGAACCATCTCCTCCAACCTTTGTTGTTGCACATTTCCTGCACTAGAACTCCCATAGCCTCCTTGGTTAGCATAGCTCCTTGATTTACCTTGAAAAGATGAATTAGTTGGCTGAAATGGTGGAGCTTGCTGATTTTGTTGAAAACATGGATTTTGGGGCTGATTAAAGGACTGATTAGAGGGCTGATATTCTTGGAAACTTTGCTGGGAGTTGTAGCCTTGAAAGTTCTGATTTTGGTGTGGAAAATTCTGTGGCAAGGGCTGAAAATTCTGATTTTGAAACCCTTGGTTGTAAGGCTGAAAATTTTGATTCAAGGGCTGTGTGGGCTGATAAAATGGCTGGTTTTGAGGTTCGAATTGCTGAAATGTAGGCTGGAAATTTGGATCAGAAGGCTGAAATTGCTGAAACTCGGGCTGAAACTCTTGCTGAAAATATGGTTGATTGGGCTGAAAATTTTGGAAAGGCTGCCCATTCTGAAAATTCTGGAAATTTGGTTGAATTGGCTGAAAATCCGGCTGAAATTATTGGAATTGCTGTGGTTGTTCGAATTGTTGTAATGGTGGCTGAAAAAATTGATTGGGTTGCTCAAAAATTGAAAATTGGGGCTGCCCATTCTGAATTTGTTGGAAATTTGAGTAGGGCTGTTGGAAATCTTACTGTGGTAGCTGGAATTGATGGAAAGGCTGAAATTGTGGCTGAGGTGGCTGAATCGGCCTCTGGTAAGTAGATGACTGAGCTTTATGTTTTTGTTGATTTACCAACTCCTTACAATCATTTTTTAACTCCTCCAGTGCCTCTTCCATCTTTTTATGGAACTCTGGTGACCACATTTTGATCTTATAGCCATGACACAAAACAAACAAGAAAAAATGGCAGCAACCGTATACAAAAGAACAAGCAACAAAAATAGAACCCAATGATATGTCCAAAAGTATACAAGCAAAAATCAAACAAATCAACTAGTTGCCTCCCCGGCAACGGCGCCAAAAATTTGATGACCCCGAATATACTAGATTAAATTGTCACGAAGGTGTGGGACCATCAGAATTTAGAATGTGAATGAATGCTGAAAACCCTTTTACAATCAAAAAGTATGAAAATGTAATATAGGGGCCACAGGTCGTATTTTTCTCGGGGACTAGTTGTCGTGTTTGATTCGTACTTGTATTTATGTGTCGTTTGTGTTTTCGGGTTTCAAATCTAAATTGGGTTTTGGGTTGCAATTGGAAATTGAAAGCGCAATGAAGATAAAGGAAACTTAGCTAATAAGCTAAACAAAATGATGGCAAGTTATAACTCAACCCAAAGGACTTCTTAAATGCAACTAAGCTCAATTTGGAAAACAAATCAATTATGGAATCAAACCAGTTTCGATTGATACTAATGCAAGGAATTGCTTATGAATTACCACTCCAAGACCAAAACAATACGAAACAATCCAATAATAAATTGATACAAAATCAGTGCCATAATTTCAGTTGACATCAAATGCAGAATTGCCATTTCTGACCCACTGCAGGAACGATTTCTGATCAAATCAGTTCGAAGGACACATCCATCAGAAAAGCTCCATGTATAAATGAATGAAGGAAATCAGGGTTAAGTGAGAAATCAGACAACTTGGCACACAAACTGCAGAAATTGCAGTTTCTCAGAATTAACTGCAGTTAACTTGCAGATAACTTGCAGAAACAAGCTGCAGATTTTTTGGAAGTGCTGGAAGGAAATTCGGCTGCAAGTTAGATGCAAAGTCTAGCAAGCTACTGATGTAAAGTAATTTAATATGAGCAAACAAATCGGATGTAGAATCAGGAGAAAATGAGTGCAGAACAATGAGAAATTCAGAGACCCATTGATGTGCCAAAACAGAAATATGATAAGTGCCAAAATAGAAATCTGATTCTGAGTAGCAAATCGATCACTGACAGCTGGAATTACACTGATTGGATCAGCTGGAAGGGTAGGATATCAGTGAGTAAGCTTGCAAGAATTAATGAAGAACATTCACCCACAGCAATCGGCTCAATGAACTGCACACCATGTGCAGAAACGAGATGCAGAAAGACAGAGTTGTGTGCAGAATTGAATTTCAGAGATGCAGAAATTTATGCTTGGGTAAACAAGAAAGAAATTCAGAGTTTCAGATCCTGAATTAGGTGCAATAACAACAGATGCAAGTTGAATTCAAATGCACTACGCTAGAGTTCAAGGAAGCTTAAGGAAAGCTATTGCTTAATTTCAGCAAGCTGCTGAAATGATAACTGAAGCTGCCGGAGTTAGTTGATACACAAACTGCAAGTGGCACGGAACAAACTGAACAAAGTTAAGGAAATAAAGTTGGATTCAGAAACGATGCTAAGTGAGCTAATCTAAGTGCATTAGCACACTAAGTGCTATCTCTAAACTGGTACAACTGAATTCAAAGAAACTGCAAAAAGAAAAATCAGAAATGAAATGGCAAAACAGCAACAACCTGATACGTAACAGCTAATGGAATTTCAGAATCGAAATTTAGCTACGAAACAAACTAAACTAATTGCAATGGCTCAATACAAATTGCCTAACTAATTACTGAAATCTAATTACAATTGAACAATTCAGAAAACTAAAATCGATTGAATCTGATACGCAGATGCTGAAACCGATACGCAAATGCCGAAACTGTAAAACTAAGTGAAACTAAATTGCTTGTTTACTAAACATACTCCTAAACTACTTTACTTGAAGAATTAAAGCTAGATTACAGCTGAAACCAATTAAGAAACGAAATCTGAGTGCTGTTACAAAAAATTCAGAAACGAGACAGTGCAGAAATTAAAATTGCAGCTACAAACAATGAAAATTAACTATCTAAGCTACTCCTTAACTATTCTCCAACTCAAGAGCTCCTTGGTCGTCAATCAAGGGAGAACCTCGGACCCGCAAGCTCCGCAAATCAGTGAAGATACGTCTCTGCTACTGAAACAGACCAAAACCTGCTCAAACTGAAATCAGCTTCCGAATTCTTCAATCTCACTGTTGTGGCTTGCGAATTGGATTTGGGAGTGACCGAAACCTTCCAGGGAACCCCTCTGGTCAGCTCGGATGCAGTGGAAATGGAATACAGCTGAGTTCGTTGAAGTCGGATAGTAGACTGCTGAAACCTCACGCAACCTTGCTATTGAGCAAGAATCCAATCTGAAACCTCACTGAGAACTCTTCACTAACCTAGCCCTTGCTCTGATGATGAAATTGAGGGATCGCGCCTCCTTTGATGAAGAAAACTAGCTAAGGAATTGAAGAACGAAGCGAAGAAGACGAGCTAACGGCGGAGACACGACCAAGAGAAAGGAGCTGGAAATTTGATTAAATAGTTATCAACGGACGACCCAGATTGATCGGAGGAGATCCAACGGCTGATCTTGCTCTGATTGGAGCCAAACTTTGATGATGATGATCTGGGGTCAGGATCTACCTCGTGGTAGCTCGGATCCTCCAGATGTGCAACGGATGGTCCAGATCAACTCTATCTGTGAATGGACGCTCTAGAGCCCTCCTTGCTTGATCCAACGGTTGATTGAGCTCTGATAGGAATGAAACCTTCAGATCTTGATCATAGAGCTTGATCAACCCTAACCCTAGCTCGGATTGCTTCAGATCGTCCCGGATGGCTCAGATCTAGCCGCTCTTGAATCGGACGGCTCGGATTAATCGTAGGCTTGATAATTCGATCCGGTTCACTTCCGACTCAAGTTTGACCCAATATGCCCTAGGTCCAGGATCCTTTCATGCCTACAAAAATATATCAGAAAATTAATGGTCAAATAATCCAAAAATGTGTAATTTTGCAATTAAGTCCAAAATAAGATAAAGTTCCAAAACCTAGGGTAAAATCATAATTAAGCAATAAAAACATGGGTCAAACATGGATTTTAGCAATTAAAATAATCAATAAAATGGTGCTTATCGTCGCGATGGGTAGGGACTGGCTGCTGGGCTCTTCTGACGACTCCAAATATTTCAGCCTGAAAATAAAAATATATGGCAACGGTGTGAGTCCATAAACTCAGCGGATACCCAAACGGGTATGCATAGTAGGTTATACTAACAATAAGAGTCTACGCTAATACAATCTCATATGAATAATAAATAAGGGTATACACTGAAGAGACTGAATAAAGGTACATACCAGAATCCATCTAACCTGAAAAGAGGGTAATAAATACCTATGGAACACCAATAGGCATATAATCTCAGATAACAAGTCTCCAGTATATGCATGTCAAACAAGTGTAGAAATCAATTGCAGCAAACAATGCACGATGCAAAATATGCACATGGTGCAATGACATGTGTCACCCATGACGCCAGTCAAATCATCGTACACCTGTCGTAGGCGACGTCTGAGAGGGTAGAGCTATGACAACTGTACGCACCCTGCTATCACTGCTCCTGAGTGACCGGGTGGATAGGATGCTGGCGGAGACTACGCTCCTACCCCAAGCAATGGGGGAGTCTAGCTCTCATCTCCTCGTGGCTCAGTACGAGAAGGTATCCATGGCTGCTACCACGCCCGGACCCACCCTCCAAATAGTGGCCGAACGGAGCAATATAGGGCAAATGCACACACCCTACGGTATCCACTAACGCATGAGTGGTCGTGTTCGCATATCGTGTACCGGAAGACGATAGGCTTAACCACAAGGGAGTCGCTGATCGCCAGCATACAACAATGCAAAGATGGTGTATGATAGGTACACATACCTCCCTCACCAAGTCCTCAGTATACTAAGTCTCAGTCTGAATCCTATAACAGGAAATACTGGTAACCTACAAGGTATACTGGCAGGAAACTACTGATCCCTCAATGTCAAATGCAAGAGATACATCACGATATCTAAGCATACATATAGATATGACAATACTTGAGACTGTATGGAACTAACAGCATAATAACTCAGGGATAAACAACAAGTATCCAGAACAAACATAATAAACAAGGATAGCGTATAATCTTACTGCTATCTATAACAGTCTATGCTTAACAACATGACAATATCAGAAAAGATAAGTCAAAAGGTACCCGCCTCCAAGAGTGGAAGTCCGTATCACAAGCAGAAAGAACCACCCGCCAAATAGTAATCCAATCAAGCTTCTGTATCAAGGATGTATTTAATTAGCTATTATACAAATGATAGTTAGCTAATAAATCCCTAAATCATGCTCGGGTTAACCTAATCATTTCCTTTCCATTTAATTACCTCTAATTAAATGAGATACTCTTGGTTACTCCCCGTGATTAAATGTTAGCTCCAATCCTAATGCATCAACCAAATGGTTCCAAAATCCAAAGTGTACAAGGTAGAGGATCAAGAGATTAAATCAAATCCACTAATTTTTCAGACCTAACAACATCCATGAACCGATTCGAAGTAGCTCCAAGACACAAAACCAAATAGACTATGTCTCACAATAGATAGGTCACCAATACAAACCTATGATATATACAACATGCTATAATCATTGTAACAATCTGTTTAAACCAACAACCCCACCAGGATCAGAATTCCAAAGCCGCCAAAGCAGAACCCATCTCCTAGCCCTGGCTTTAGCAGAAACTATTCACTAACACTCCTATGGCAAACCTTAATCCATTCTACTGATCTGAACGACAAACCTAGCTCTCGGCAGGAAACAAGAACAACTCAAGATTTCCACACCCAATATAAAACATGCACAAATCCATATATGATCCAAAACAACGAATGTACAGAAGTTGTAATCAGAAGCCAAATCTTTTCCAACATCCACTTCGTAATTTAGTGCATACACAACAAGCTCAGTTGCTTACCTCAATTCCCCGGGAGATCCCAAACCAAGGCCTCTTCCCCAACTCAAGACAGAACCCTATGACGTAGAGTCAACTTCTCACGGAAAAGAGCAACCAATTTCTCCACAGCCAAGTCCTGGATTTCCAATCGGCACAGCAGACTACCAATGTTTGATACAATTGGTTTCTGATAGGGAATACACCTACAAACAGACCAATCCATCACACCTCAAGCCATTACCAGATTAGAACCCTAAATTCCCATTTCTTCTTGTTCCGGTACTTACCCGATTGAAGAGGAAGGACCTTAAATCGACAGCTCCACCCTGCGCAGCTTCTTCCAGCTTCAACCGTTCGCCCTAGATCCGTCGAGGGTCGTGTGAAGCAGTGACCACGAAGTGGGGTCGGCGACTGCCACCGAGACTCACCCAAGGTAGGTGAGATCTGTAGTCGCAGGGATAAGATCCGGTCGTCTACCTCGATTCCTGAAGTTGGGCCTGTGTGGAGATGGGGGTGGCAGAGCTCGTCGCCGATGCCGCCCGAGACGAATGGAGACGAGGGAGTTCAGCGGAGGAGTAAGCAGTGGTAGGCTTTGATTTCGATCGGTAGTGGAGAAGAGATGAGAAGAGTGAGGCGATCGGCCCTGCCTCGTGCTAATTGATGATGGCGAGGGGAGAATCTCCAGTCTTCCGAGCTCAGGTGGAGTAGAGAACATCGCGTGGGAGAGATGTGCGTCTAGGGCATCGCGGAATGGAGAAGAGGAGTCGGGCGAAGGAGAAACAGTGGCGGCTGTTGGCTTCGATCGGGCAGGGAAAGAGATATCGACACAAGCGCGCTGCCCTAACATCCCCTCTTATTTGTGATCTTTTGCATTAAGACCCAAAATTTACAATTAATTCAAATTACACCCCTATATTTGAACATTTTCACAAACAGCCCCTTTAAGATTTGGTTTTAAATCCTTTAAATCCTCTAAACCTTGTCTAGAAGCCCGGAAACCCTAGGACCTTTTCCGAGAAATTTTTTCCGGAACGAAATAAAAATGTCGGATTTAACAGTTTGAGGAGAAGGTCGAAAGTTGGGTTCGAATGGGCTCATCTTCGGACGATCAGATATCATCCAAAAGCGTCAGAAGGCAGGTCAATCGGAGGTTGACCAGAATCGGAACACCCAGAGTTATTTCGGGTAACCAGACTTGCCTGGAGCGCTTAGGAAGCTGTTCGAAGCACTCAGGACCTGTCTAGGGAGCCTTGGATCAATTTGAGGGTACTCGTAATTAATGGGGGTGCTCGTATTCAATGGTCGACTACCTTAACCCAGAAAGAGCTATTTTTATGGTCGTTATGACGCGGATAAGAATTAACCCAACTCAGGCGCCCCGAACCAATATAAGCACCCTAAATGTTTCACATCAACAACAGGATAACTTTTTCAGAGGCTATAAATAGAGTCTTTTGATCTCAAAATTAGACAATAATCATTTTTGTGTTTTATATTCTAATTTTGTACTAAATTGTTTGTGCTTTCAACGCTTGTAAGATGCTTCTCCACCTGTATAAAAGAAGATTTTTTAATAATAGAGGTTTAATATCTTGGATTAGTAACTCTTCTAATTGCAAATCAAGTAACTCTTATGTTTCTTCTTATTTTTATATTTATTATTTCTAATTAATAGTGTGTCATTGCTATAATAGAAAGTAAAAGAATAATTTTAATTTTTTAAGACTATTTATTCCTTTCTAACTAACCCGACGCGATCCTAAAAAATAGAACTTTGATCAAACTTGTTTATGGCCTTTTAAATAGACCCTTGAATCCATGACCTCCATTTCAAACAGTAGGCGTCTTACCATCCGATCCAGCCCGTGGGGGCAATTATTTTAAAATAGAGCATAAAGGAAATATTTAACTAGTGAACAATATACATTTTCATTGGAATTAGAATGTTCTTTTATCGCGAGAGGACAAAACTAAAAAGTTTCAATAAAGTTATGCACTTTTTGATAAAATTAAAGTTAATAAAAGCAAAGTGTTAAAGGTTTATTATGCTTTGTGTTTTAATATAAATATTTTGCATAATTTATTCTTAACTATGATGAAATTATCATAATTAACGATATATACCAGCGTTCAAATATATATAATTTTGCAGGGAGAGTAAAAGATGACACAGTAGTACTATTTTTAGTACTAATTAATCAATTAGCCAGCTTTATGGGATTCCACCACCGCCACCTCCGCCGAACCCGCCACCACCTCCAAACCCTCCACCGCTACCTCCAAACCCTCCACCGCCGCCAGATCCGCCCCCAAAACCACCGCCTACCCCGCCTCCATAGCCTCCTCCTCCTCCAAATCCACCTCCTCCGCCTCCTCCAAAGCCACCTCCTCCGCCTCCCCCGAAACCACCTCCGCCCCCGGCACCACCACCGAAGCCAGATCCACCGCCGTATCCACCTCCGACTCCGACACCGAAGCCGTCGCCCTTGAGGAGCTTCTTCTCCTCGGCGCCGGCAAGCTTCCGGGCGGCGGAGGCGGAGGCGGAGAGAAGTGCAGAAATGAAGAGGAAGAGGAGGAAGAGCTTCGCGTGATTCATTTTGAGGTGTTTGCGATATCACAGACAGCGCAGGAAGGTGGGGTTTAAATAGGCCGCGGCGGTGGATGGCGGCGGGCGTACGTCGTCCCATTTAAACCGCTAGCTGCTCAACTGCAACCGGTACTTACTTTAATTTCTTGGCAAGCCATACGAATCAAGCATTAAATGAATGAAGGCATGCACCTGCTTCCTCTCCCAACTTGCCAGTGTAGGTGGCTTCACGCTCATCGCGGCATCACCACTCCATACGCAAGTGTACATGTTGCAGAAAAACAAATTAATAAACAAATATTTATTCTAATATTAATTTATTTTCTATGTAAAAAAATCAATGGTATCAAAATGGTTGAAGTCACGATATATGCATACAGAGCAATGTTAAATCCGTCATATTCATGGAAGAGTCAGCCCATCTCTTATCTCGAGCTGATCACTGATATTGTTGATAGTCCTGTTATTTAAAAACAAACAAACTATTCTGCCTGTTATACTAAAAGCTCTTCCATCTAGGATATAATTTCTTCCTAATTCGAATGGAGGGGTTTAACATTCCACCAGAATGGAAAAGAATATAGAGAGACTATTAATATTCGATATTCGACCAGATCTGATTAAATAATATGTGTATATATATATATATAATTCTTGTTTATAAACCCACTAATTATTTTTTTGTTAATGTTAAAAGTAAATTATATAGATATTTAATAAATTTTTTAATTATATATATTTTTAATATGATATTAATTTTAATATATATTTTTAATGATAATAATTGAATAGAAATAAAAAAAAATATTAATATAAAAGATATTCAATCTTGATATGACTATGACTATGAGGATGGATATTAGATGAACATGAATAAGAAGAATATAAAATTTTATTCAAACCTGACTTGTTACCATTCTTACTCCCATCTGTATAAAAAATCATTAAAATCATCGAGTATAGAATGAAACCTAACACTAGATCAAACTTAGTATGTCCTGCCACATCCTAATAAAATTAATATCCTACAATAGCTTAGATACAGTACTAGTTACTTTAATAACTTGTCAAAATGCTACAATATTTATATACATATATTATCTTGCCTAACTAACAACAATATCTTTTAATTGGCCCTTTGATATTTTTAATAATTATATGGATGGTTTTGACCAAAACTCACTAATAGACCTCCCATATCTAGATTTTTGAAAACTCCATATGAATAGAGAGGGTAGAGGTAGGAGATGATGTTTTAGGTGTCCAAACATCTATATATTAGATATCACCAATGAAATAGGAGTAGTTTAGAAATATCAGTGAGTTTTGACCAAAACTCATTGATGGACCTTCCATATTTGGATTTCTGAAAACTCCATATGAATAGAGAGGGTAGAGGTAGGAGATGATGTTTTAGGTGCCCAACTATCCATATATTAGATATTACTAATGCAATAGGAGTAATTTAGCCATATCAGTGGGTTTTGACCAAAATCCACTGATGGACCTCCCATATCTGGATTTCTTTGGTACGCCTTTTAGGATCAAAACTCACTGATTCTTTGTTATTACATTTTAATACCTCGGAGAAGTCCAAATAAACAATGGATAGCAAATTTGAACTCCTTATAACCTCATAACTCCACGGGAACTGAAATTTTTACAATCGGAGCTCTCTAGGTCAATCAATGAGTTTTGACCCTAAAAGGCCTAATATGTGATTTCTTCTCGATTTTTCATTATTACATTTTAACACCTCGAAAAAGTCCAAATAAATAATGAATAGCATATTTGAACTCCTTGTAACCTCAGAAATCCACGGGAATTGAAATTTTTACAATCGGAGCTCTCTAGGTTAATCAATTGGATCCAATAAAATTTCCGGCCCAACGTGGGCCTGAAATATTTTTATTTCAGGCTCACGCTGGGCCTGAAATATTTTTATTTCAGACCCACGTTTGGCCTGAAATTTTATTGGATCTAATTGATTGACCTAGAGAGTTCCGATTGTAAAAAATTTCAGTTCCCATAGATTTCTGAGGTTACAAGGAGTTCAAATATGCTATTCATTGTTTATTTGGACTTCTCCAAGGTATTTAAATGTAATAATGAAGAACCGAGAAGAAATCACACATTAGGCTTTTTAGAGTCAAAACCCACTGATTGACCTAGAGAACTCCGATTGTAAAAATTTCAGTTCCCGTGGAGTTATGAGGTTACAAGGAGTTCAAATTTGCTATCTATTATTTATTTGGACTTCTCCGAGGTGTTAAAATGTAATAACAAAGAATCAGTGAGTTTTGACCCTAAAAGGCCTAATGTGTGATTTCTTCTCGGTTCTTTATTATTACATTTAAACACCTCAGAGAAGTCCAAATAAACAATGAATAGCATATTTGAACTCCTTGTAACCTCAGAAATCCACGGGAACTGAAATTTTTACAATCGGAGCTCTCTAGGTCAATCAATTGGATCCAATAAAATTTCCGGCCCAACGTGAGCCTGAAATAAAAAATTTCAGGCCCAGCGTGGGCCTGAAATAAAAATATTTCAGGCCCACGTTGGGCCTGAAATTTTGTTGGATCCAATTGATTGACCTAGAGAGCTCCGATTGTAAAAATTTCAATTCCCATGAATTTCTGAGATTACAAGGAGTTCAAATATTCTATTCATTGTTTATTTGGACTTTTCTGAGGTGTTAAAATGTAATAATGAAGAACCGAGAAGAAATCACACATTAGGCCTTTTAGGGTCAAAAATCACTGATTGACCTAGAGAGCTCCGATTGTAAAAATTTCAGTTCCCGTGGATTTATGAGCTTACAATGAGTTCAAATTTACTATCCATTGATTATTTGGACTTCTTCAATGTGTTAAAATATAATAACAAAGAATAAAAAAAAGATCCTTAATATTGGGCACGTTGGGCCTGAAATGGAAACATTTCAGGCCCAACGTGGGTCTGATATGTTCTTTTAGTTTTAATTTAATAAAAATATTTTAATTAATTTAATTATTTTTTGTTTTGAGAAAGGCTCCATAATATAAAAATTAAAAATATAAAGAAATATCTCTTTATGGTCCGTCTCAGAATTCATTACTGACAATGAGAAAAAGAAAGAGAAAGAGAAAAAGAAAGAGAAAGAGAAATGTATGCAGTACTTGACGGTGGGGGTATAATAGGAAGTTTACTAAAATATGTACGCCCTTTGGTAACAATGAAACCATGGTACGCCTTTTGGTAAAAAGTCATATAAAATTAAAATATTCTTTATAAATTATCTATTTATATCTAGACTGGGAGCCAATGATATTGATCATCTAGATAAGTGTTATCATTTTTTACATTAATAATATTTTCTATTTGATATAATTTTAGTTAACAAAACTTTATTTATTCTAATAATAATTTAAGTTTTCCTCTTAGATAATATTGCAATAGTTTGGTTTTCCCACAAATAACGAATCTAAAGTTTAAACCTCAAGCATGGTGCACATGAAAAACTTTAATAAGATAGATTGGTCATCTCTAAAATTAATTATTTCGAAAACATAAATATCCAAATTACTAAATAATAATAATAATAATTTATTCAACAGAGTTATAAGAACACATGTAATGGTTTTTTTTATAAATCATTCAAAATACTAAATTTGAAAATAAAATTTAATATACAATTTTCTAATATTCAAAAATAATATTTACAAGATTAAGAAATTTCATAAACAACCAACAGCATGACAACTAATGATACTATTCAAACAAAATGAGAGCTCCCAAGACTTTCATCAGTATGAGTATGTGCTGTTTCAATTTCGAATAATTCATCCCTAATTTGTGACTTCCAGGACTTTTCCTCACCATATTTTTCTCTCTACCAATGATAACAATTGTTTCAATTTTAGAATAATTCATCCCCAATTTGTGGCTTCGAGGACTTTTCCTCACCATATTTTTGTCTCTACTAATAACAACAATTGAAGGTATTCTCACAAGCCAATGAAATTCTCTAAAAACAACACACTCCACCTCTATACGTGTGAGGTTTATAATTTTTTTTTATAAATCGATCTCAAGATTATTTTGGGATCGATTTAATTTTTTTAAAAAAATTATAAAGATAATTTATGCTCTCCCTCTTAACATGCGCATGAGGAGTAGATAACCAGGGTTAAAAAATTATTAGATAGGTTTACGGTAGAAAAATTTTCATATTCCTAACTTTTTAAAGCTACAACTTCTTGCCGCTTAAGATATTCGACATTCCTAGTTAAATATCCGAAGGCGACAGAGGAGAACAATCTTCGGGAAAATCGAGTAGAACAATGATATACTTAGTGAAAGTAAATATCTCAGTAAAAATTTTGACCGTTAATTAGCGGCACATCCAGAGCCAAATTATACCCTCGAAAGTATGGTGAACCTGTTGAGGATCGTCATAATTACGATTTTGCATCATTCATCGTCGATTCCGAAGGATTCACCGTTGCCGGTGATCCCGATGGATTCATCGTCCTTTAAGATATAGTTTAATTTGGGACGACCATCGGAGACAGTCGGTGATATCCGATCGACAATCAAACGTATGATCGATTGATGATTAAAATTTTGAGTGAGATACTATACACATCATTTCTCACTCGAGTAACCCCGATTGAGAAATTAGGCTGTTTAGGCCGATCGGCTGTGCGATGTTTGCGTAGACACAACGCCGTGGTTTGGTGGGTATTTGGCTCCGTCAATTTCTAGGCTTTCTGTTTTCAATCCAAGGAAGCAAGGGGCGGGGGAAGAAATGGAGCATGTGTTGGGGATTCTTCGGATTCGTGTCCTTCGAGGGGTGAACCTCGCCTATCGCGACACCAGGGGCAGCGATCCCTACGTCGTCGTTCGCATGGGCACGCAGGTACTCTTCTCTTCTTACGACGCCCTTGTAGGTTTTCTCCCTCTTAAAAATCGTAATTTGGGGAAGAAATAGAGAGGCCGTTTGATCATGTGGCGGATGTGTAGCTGTTGAGAAATAGAGATGTATTGCATATCTATGAACTCGTTATGTTTCCATTTTGGACAATGACTCGATAATTTATCTTATGATGGTATTTTCTGAATTGTATATCGAATGTAACCCTGTCCATGACTTATTACGTTCTTAAACATATGATTAACCTATTAAGGGTCCTTTTACCCTTTCTTAGTGATGATGGACGAGGATAATTTCAATAGGTTAAGAATCTTTTCGGAGCACAATACCTTTCGTTTCAATATTGTAGTTCTTCAGGTTTTATTACAAGTTTTACATGCATTTAAGAACTATAGTTCAAGTAAATATATTACAATGATATGCCAATATTTTCCTCAGTCTAAATGATTTACAATTAATTTGTTTAGGACGAAAAATTCAGTGGCAACTTTCTTGTTTATGGTCGTGAGGCTACTGATTTGCTGAAATGATATGATAGATGACTTCTAAGTGGATAGTTAGATGAAAGGTATCTGGTGCTGGATAGCCATATCATGCCTTAAGTTTAACAAGTTGATTTCGTTGTATATCTTTTGATCCTAGCACATAGTAATCTTCTGAAGATATTGAAAACACCTATTCAATGGTTTGATTATGGTGCCTAACTAGAGTCTGCAGATATCGATTTCATCAATTATCAGTATTCATGTTCTGGATTGTGGTACCTTTCTAGACCGTTCCGTTTTTATATTACATTGATGGCAGAGTTTGCTATTTTGTTTTATTTTATCCTTTTTTTCTTTTATATTTCTCTGATGAGGTAGAAAGTGAAGACCGGTGTTAAAAGAAGGAATGTCAATCCCGAGTGGAATGAAGAGCTAACCGTTTCTATTATGGATCCTATCGAATTGTTAAAGCTTGTAAGTCTCTTCCTCCTTAATCAAATGATACAAATGATCCTATCATGACTTGATGTAACTTGTTACCTTTTGTAAACTAGGAAAAGCAGAACACCTACTTTTTTTTTTGTAGATTCGACAAGCTTGACCTGCATACATCAAATAATAGATTCTTATACAGTGCCCAACTGACTTAGTGCCCAACTGACTTAGCTGGATGGTTGGAGTATGTTTAACATCAATTATTTCAAATCATAGATAAGTAATGTCCATCACTATTCTATAAATTGAATATCCAGGGGTGAGTATTCGGTTAAAACCGAACCGAACCGAACCGAATAGACCGAAAACCGAATAAACCGATATTTTTCAAAATAACCGAACCGACCGAATTTCTTAATAAAAATCGAGAAAACCAAACCGATAAAATACCGGTTAATTCGGTTTTTAACCGAATTAACCGATTTAACCGAAATTTTAAAATTTTATTTGATTTTAATAAAAAAACAAGATTTAATTTAATTTAATTTAATTTTTAAATAAAAAATAATTAAATTAATATTCTTATTCGGTTTATTCGGTTTAACCGAATTACAAAATTCAAAACCGAAAACCGAACCGAATTAACCAAAAACTGAACCGAATTTTGAGAAAAAAAATCAAAAACCAAATTAACCGAACCGAATTTCAAAATTCGGTCGGTTCGGTTCGGTTAATTCGGTTTTTCCGAATTTTTGCTCTAGTGATACCCATTAGGATATTACTATTCTGTAAATTGAATATCCTTGAACGAGCTAAATTGTATTGATACCCAATAAGGCTAAATTGGACATTTTGTTCCCAAGCAAGAGTAAAGCGACTAATGTTTAAGATTCTTGTGATTCATTATATTTACTAGCATTTTTAATTTTTCTTATCTCCTAGCACAATACCCAGAGCCTTGCAGATACACAAGCTTTCTTGTACCTTGTTATACTTGTTTACAATTATTTCTTTTAATCATCTCTCTGATTAGTTTTCATTATTACATCATTATAGTGCCTGATGAGGTTAAGTTTCCTGCAGTGCATTCCTTTGATTGACATACCAGATGCATGTATCAGAATCTTATACAGATTACCTTCTTTACCATTAAGTTGTAGAATTTAGCCACATATCCTGAAATGCTTCAGAAGGAAGATAGCCTTGTTCTTAATATCCTCAGGAACCCATTCAGATTTCTAGCTGATTTATTGAATGCACCTACTACCTTTAAATCAACATAGTTTTCACTTATTAAAGGGCTCCATTGTGATAGACGCTGAAGGTGGAGGCTTGGCTTTAAATGCAGGCATTAGGCCTTTCTGGCCTCTTGGGTTGGGTTGAACATGATCTCATGATCTCTCGGAGAGGATTGAAGTTGAGTTTTGCAAGTTTCAGCAACCAATTCTGCAGAGGGGTCTGAGAGATCTTCTTAAAACAGTTAGCTTACTATGTTTACACTGGGCGACAGTAGGACCAATTTTTTCTTCCTCCTATTGCTATCTCAATCTATGGGTCAAACAAAGGATGCTTACACGCTTTAGTTACCGTAGATTCACTGGGGGCATAAAAAAAGATAACGAAAAGGTGGTTTGGCTGAAGTGTGATGCTGAGATTTCTGGATCATTCTGCCTCAAGTAGGGAACTGAACTTTCTCATAGGCAATTGACTAATCGAAGTGTTCCTTTCCACTTTCTTCAAAATCCCTTGAGCATTGAATTGTTGATGGCAACAAAAGCTCTAGCAGATGTTGCTATGCTTCCGCTTCCATCAACCTTTATAAGTAGCCACATTTTAGTGAAGGATGGACATAGCAAAATTTGAATAGAGTCAATATTTTCAGATAGCAGTTGGAATTTCTTTTCTCAGCTTATGACTGACTGATACAACCTGCCAAGTACCATTCAAGAAATACCCTTTTCAATATTAGTTGCACATTTATTTATATTATTGTGAAGAACCCAACTATTGATTTGTGTGAATATTGATAATGCGTAAATTTCTTCTTTTTTTTCTTGCTTGCTTCTGTTGCTATCGTAAAGGAACTGCAATACTGTGTTGAGTAAAACAACTATTTTCTTATATGAAGATGTCTCCTCTTCCCAACAGTTTCATTCTTTATGGTGTTCCTCTTTACCTTCTGCTTCATTTCACTTCTCACTTTTAGCATCCTTCAACCTCCATTCTTTTTCTAAGACTTGTTGTATCCATAACAATCGATGCAACATTCTAGCATAGGATTTCAATAGTTTATATAGCAGTAGTGCTACCTTTGGGATTCCCCTTAAATCAAAATTAATAGTAACCAACTCATCATCTAAGTTGATACTAGCATAACTCATTGTGCAACATCCTGTCAATATCGAAACTTTAAAGAATCATCATCAATTGTCGGCATGTGAAGCCCAATGGTGGCTCCACAATCACACATGTAGTCCATTCCCAGGTTTCACCATCCCTTGGATGTTCATTCTATTCTTCTTGTGCCTTGTATATTAGAAACTTCACATGTTCTTTCTATTCTTCTAAAGTTTCTCGTGCACTAATATAATCTAATATGGTCAGGAAGTGTACGACAAGGACAGATTTACTCGAGACGATCAAATGGGCAATGCCGAGTTCGATATCCGTCCACTGTTGGACGTATACGAGATGAGACTGGAGGGCATTCCGGACGACACCATAATCTCAACCATCAAACCGAACAGCCAAAACTGCCTGGTCGAGGAGAGCCATATCAGGTGGCAGGGCGAGAAGGTGGTGCAAAATGTTGTCCTCAGGCTCAGAAACGTGGAGTGTGGTGAAATTGAACTGCAATTGACATGGATCAAAAACTTAAATTGCCGAAGCCACTAAGCTTGCTCTAGCAACTCATTTTAGATCATGTTCTGTGTTCTTCTTCCCGTTTTAATTAAAAAGAAAAAGAAAAAGTTAAACTCAGTTCCAAATTATCTTGTATCATTGAGATTGTACCTGTTCCAGACTTTTTAGTCAAATTTGAACGGAGCTAGAAGATTTAGATGACATTTTTGCCTCTTTTTTGGGTTTTTTTATTTAATTTCAGGGACCATCGTCGACCGACATCACAACCCTTTGGAATATTAACCTTTTATTTAATTGCATTAGATTATTGGTTTATATTCATTATATTTATTTAACTGCTCAATTACGTAATTGATTAATCTGGAGAGTTGAAGCAGCCCACCCTGTTAAATTCCTAGTCGAGGTGGGTCGTACCCTGAATTTGGCCTAATCATGAATTCACGGCGCCAGTCGTTGAAAGCTCAACAAATTCGATAAATTGCCAATTTTATCATTTTAGAAGACAGCAAACTGGTGTTGACACAATATTTAATATAATATTGACTACAAGTTGATTATATGCTGGGTTAATGTGTTTTTTTTCCTCTCTCGTACGTTCAATTCAAGCTTAATTATTTGGATAAGAAATCCACACATAACTAGCCTTACACGCAACATTTTTTTTTTATGATCCTATAAAAAAATTTTATCTATCATGGAATCCGGAAGTCCGCCAACCAAAGGCGTAGCCACCTCGCTGTCTCTCAAATTTTATTAAAAAAATAATATATATATATATATATATATTAATATTTTAATTAATCGATTTACCATCATTTATTATTAAAATTGAAATTAATCACACATTTAAAAAGCTCATGACCTAAATTATCTATTAATATAACTTTTATAAAAAAATATCACGATTTAAAATATTAAATTTTAAAATTTTAAAATAAATATATAATAATAAATAGATGAGCTAAATTGTAAGACAAATATATTTAAATTAAAATTGAATTAAGTTTGAATTAAATTTAGGTATAGAGATAAGGATGATATTGGTTCAAATGAAAATTGATTTAGAGTTGATTTAGTCAAGTTATGATCGAAATACGTTTAATGCTTAAACGGTGAGGTTTGATCGATTTTTCGACTTTGAATAAAAAAAATTTAGGAATCGATGCATCATTGTTTCAACTTGAATTAAGAGTTGTTTCAACTTGAACTAAGAGCTATGATCGAAATTTTGAATTTAAATTCTCTTTCGGCTCCTTAAATTTATAATTTAAACTTTTAAAAATAATAATAATTCTATATTAATATTTAAGATTATTAAAAATTATCTCTACTGAACGAAAATCATAACTACGCCACTGCCTCCAACCATTTAGAGAACTTTCTTATTTCTTACGAATAAGCCTTGCACGCAATTTTTTGGATAGATGAGCTTTGAACTCTCTATCCAACTCGTGATTGTCCTTTGCAAGAACTTAACGCTACCAAGATAAAGAAAACTAGAATTCAAAAAATAAAATTAAAAAAATAGAAAACAGAGGTTATTTTTTTTTGGCCAATTTTGGATTATTTATTTAATTTCAGCACCATCGTCGACCTAGACAAGTTGGAACACGAACCTTGATTTTATTGAAATTTTTACTTCAAATGGATACGAGTCCTGGAACGCTAAACTTTTAGATCGTCTATCACGAGCACTTTTCAATTTATCCTGGTGATCAATGAGAAACTTTCATGGGACCAGGTCGTCACTCCAGATTCGTCTGGACAATATTTTTAGCCCTCGGGGCTATAGTGTAGTGGTAGGGCGATTAGTCGCTATCTCAGCATCCGCAGTTCGATTCTCAGGCATTTTGCAGGAATTTTTTTTTCAAATGGAACGCGAACTCTGGGACGCTGGGCTTCTAGACTGGCCACCGCGAACATTTCTCGATTTACCCTGATAACTAATGAAAAACTTTTACGGAACCAGATCAGTCACCCAAATTCATCAATTATCTGATCTAACATTTGTGAACATTGATTTAACGGCAATTTACCAAAGGGCGTACGTAACAATACGAAATTACCAAAGGGCGTCCCATGATTTCTATTTTACCAAAGGGCGCAACCCTTTAAGTGAACTTCCTATTATACCCTTGGCGCCACAAACGACCTTTTCCATTCTCATTTTCGAGACATCCGAACCACTTTTGCAGTAAAATAAGAATATGTGGTTCGGATGGCAAGGTCATTCTCTCTCTCACCGCGAAAACGTAAATGGTATTGTTGAAGGAGGACATTGTGCGTGCCCTAGTTGTGCTTTAGTCGTTTGCTACTCCCTCGAATCCCTCCGCTCAACCAAAACCTAGGCTCCTATACAGGAAAGTGGTAGTGTGTGATCCTGAGGCTGCTTGAAGTGTTAACGTAGAAGTTGATACTGCTCGGCACTATCAAAGTAGGATTTAGGGTTTCTGCAGGTTTGATTTTCATAATAATGGCAGGTAAAAGGTCTGTGGGTGGTTCCTCATCGTCTTCTTCATTGGCATTAATCACCAAGATATGTGATATTGTTTATACTTAATTTTGCTGAATAAACACTGCTTGTGATATTGTTTAAACTTATTTTTGCTGAATAAGCACTGCTTGTGATATTGTTTATACTTATTTTTGCTGAATAAATTTGTAATGTATAAAAACTGTAGGGTTCAGATGAGTTTGGGAAAAAATTACATTGGTGCAGTGTTTTAGGCCATTTTAAACATTTTGTTGAAGCATTTGAAATTTTAAAAGATCAACACATTGCGAAGATCAAAGAGTCGTCATTCAGTATTTTCTTGGACATTCAAGAATTGCAGCATATCCGGGGAATTTTGGTTAATATATTTGAAAGTTGGGATTCAACCTCGTAAGTTTTTAAATTCTCAGGTAATAGTTTTAATTATGAATTATAAACAGTATCTATAGTAAGATAAAACTTAAATATAGTTGACCTTAAATGATTGATATTTGATCAATTTAAATGAGTGAATTTAAGGTGAAATTCAGTTCAGGTCGGTAGGCCTGAAATGAAATAATTTCAGGCCTACCGAGGGCCTGAAGTGAATTTACTTCAGGCCCTAAGTAGGCCTGAAATGAATTCATTGTTGGTGCAGGAAGCACCATATCGAACCTTGTTTTGATATTGGCAAAGGATTCAAAGTTAAGTTTGTTTGTTATCTAATGTGCTCATTAGGTGTGCAGAGACAAAGCCCTAGCGAAGGACTGCTAGGCACTGGCGAAGGAATGCCAGGGTAAAAAGCCCTAGCGAAGGACTGCTAGGCACCTGGCGAAGGACTGCCAGGATACAAAGCCCTAGCGAAGGACTGCTAGGCAACTGGCGAAGGACTGCCAGTATCAAGCCCTAGCGAAGGACTGCTAGGCTCCAGGCGAAGGACAGCCAGGGACTAAAGCCCTAGCGAAGGACTGCTAGGCAACTGGCGAAGGACTGCTAGGCAACTGGCGAAGGACTGTCAGTTTACAAGACCTGACAAAGGACCGTCAGGCAAAAGTCCAACCAGAGGAACGGTTGGCATCAGGTAAATTCTCCCGAGAGGAGTAGGTGAGGACGCGTTCCCCGTCGAGGGAACAGTAGGCGTCGGTTCGACCTAGGGCTCCATTTTGGAGACCAAAGTCAGAACCAAGACAGCTAAGGCTGTATAAATCTAATTAATTGTTATGTTATCTTGTTTTGGACTAACCCTGGATGCAGGACCGAAGGAACGTGTGTCTGCAGCTCAGAAAGCCTCAGAGGAGAGAGGCAGTTGCTGAGAAGGGCGCCCGGAGCGTCCCGGGCGCCCCCAAGGGCCATACAAAACAAGTAACAAGAAGACTGGTTCGAATACACACTGGGCCGGGTGCCCCGTGCTACCGGGCGCCCCATGCGCTGCGGGCGCCCCTTGCGCTGCGGGCGCTCCCTGCGCTGCGGGCGCCCCCTGCGCTGCGGGCGCCCCCTGGCGCATACCTCGAACCAAGAAGCCCTCGAAGCCAGATAACCTTTGACCCGGTCAATGCGGGCGCCCCGAGCGCTGCGGGCGCCCCGGTCAAAACTGATCCCGAAGATAAGGGGATCAGACGCTGACCGAGATCGGAACGGATCGGGTGCCACGTAGGGGGGCGCCCCCGACGTCCCGGGCGCCCCTAGCCCTATATAAAGGGCCCTCGACCCCAGGCTTCTACAATCACTTCTTCCAACGCTTCAAAGTTCTTCTACGCTCGTGCCTTGCTCCGGAAACGCTTCACCTCGAGCCGACGACGTCCCGCTGCCCCAAAAAGATTCGATATACTCCGGACGTCGGTAACGAAGAGCTTAATATTTTATTATTAATTTATTGCACTCTCTTTGTAATTGAAATTATTGTAACCGATTTTGCGCAAATATAGAATTGCCCAAAGTAAACGGTCAACGACCGTGGGCCTTGGAGTAGGAGTCGACACAGGCTCCGAACCAAGTAAAAATCACTGTGTCTTTGTGCTGTGTATGTTATTTTCATTTCCGCTGTGCACTTACTCTCAGTTTTCTGAAAAAGTAACGACTTCCGATATTCACCCCCCCTCTATCGGTTTTTACGATCCAACATTCATTTCAGGCCCACGTTGGGCCTCAAATGTATTCATTTCAGGCCCAACGTGGGCCTGAAATGAATTCATTTTAGGCCCAATGTGGGTCTGAATGATTAATTTCAGGCCCAAGTTGGGCCTGAAATGAATTCATTTCAGGCCCAACGTGGGCCTGAAATTAATCATTCAGACCCACGTTGGGCCTGAAATGAATTCATTTCAGGCCCAAAGTGAAATAAATTGAAGCCTATATTGTTGATGATAACTAAATATTTTAATTGTTTCAGGTGTACCGGTTGCGTTCACCAGACGAGATGTTGCTTTGGTACTGGGTATAGTGGACCGTGGAGTTTCGATCCCTACTAATTCAACTGAAGCATCAGGTGACCTCTATCGTACTTACTTCTCAAAAGATAAACAACCTACCAGAACAAGAATTGAGGACTTACTTAAACATTATTCTAAAAGTGTTGAATCAGAGGATGATGTGTTATTAGTTTGTAAATTTTATATTTTGTATATATTTGTTTGTGTTTTATTTTTGTCTAGTACATATAAGGTCCTTCTAGGGCTTGTAGATATAGTAGATGATTATGACAATCTTGGTAGATTCAACTGGGTGGAAGCTATCCATAAATTTTTGTCTCCCCAATTACCTAAAATTGGGGAATTATTTTCATCAAGTCAAGGAAACTAGAGGACCACAAACCTCCCTTACGTAAAGGGATTTGCTGGGCTTTTGGCAGTGAGTAGAATTTACCTAAAGTATATTTTATAATATTTTGCTGTTATTAATGTAATTGGCTGGAAAACTTTGTGTAGGCATGGTTTTTGGAGCATGTACCCATTCAAAAATCATACAATGTTGAAGGACCCCGAATAAATAAGTGGAGGAATATTCCTTCGCATATTAGTAGGGTGAGGGACCTTGTCAACCAAATCAGGTCCGAAGAGGTAATTATTATAAACTCTGATCTATGTTAGTTTGATATAGAGGCAGTAAAATTTGTGTACTTGGTAATTGATAGGTGATTGTTGAAATAATTCCTAACCTACATGAAAACACATTGTTTGAGAACCTTGAGATTGGGGATGACATTCCACAGCCAATAGCGACATCACAAGGACATGACACAGAAGATGTAAGGCCATGTGGTGAATGCATTCTTAAAGACACCCTAATCAAGGAGCTAACAGAGGAGAATATATGTTTGAATGAAAGGGTTAAGGAATTACTTTCAATTATTGAAAAAAAGGGCATGGAGGCTCAAGAAAGCTATCCTGTAGTCAGTCCTCTTTCTGATCCAGTATCTTGTAGAACAAGGAGAGGACGTGACCGAACTCGGTATGATTATAGGGATACTCCAATTGAGAGTCCAGTATGGCACCAACTATTACATAAGGGGAAGCGGAGAAAGGAACAAATATCAAATGTCATGGACAAGGGAAAAAGGAAACTTAGTGAGGAGGATATGGATGAAGCAAGAGAAACCATTACTGTAATGGAAGTCATGTCTGAAGAAGATATAGAGGAGGAGAAAAGAAGGACCTTCGAACTAAACAAAATGAGGCTGCAAGGCATTGATGTATGTGACTTATTTTCATATTAATTACGTCAAATTTATTGAATTTGGTCATTAATTAGTTTGGTGTAAATTGTATCGATGTAGTTTGTGAAGAAGCATTTTATGAAGTCGAAGAAGAAAAATCAAGATAAAGAAGTGGCCTACGTGATAAATAAATTGGAGAACCTAAAGTAAGTTATGAAACATAGTTTAGTTAATATATTTGGGGCTTTAATATATAATCTTATCAATTAACTTGGCAGGTTGGATAATGAATTTATCTGGGAGGATGCACCCTTTGCTTTGAAATTGCATTCATTCTTACAAATCCTCAATGGAGAGGTTTTTACAAAAGGCGAGGTCATTGATGCCTTCTGTAAAATGTTATTTAGGGGAGCATCCACATCTGGTAGGCCATACCACAAGTCAATATATTGTTCAACCTTCTTCACAGTAAGTGATGTAAATTAGTATGAATTAATAGATTGTAGAAGACCTAGTATTATGATGTGGTTATTAATAATTTTGATTTTGCAACTATTTAGGCTTCAATAAGATCGTCAAGAAAGTTTTCCATGCAACAAGTGATGAAGACGGATATGATAGAACAAGGGTTTAGATATATTTTAATACCTTTGTGCAGTGATAATACACACTTTCACTTGTTGGCGGTGGATACAGAAGCAATGACTTTCATTCATTTAAATTCTCTTGCTAGTGGCCGTAAATATAAGCATGATTTTGACTCAGCGGTGAGCTACCTACCTTTATTCATATATATGTTCATCATTTGATAAAAAATGTCATTGAAATTCATGATATATTTGACAGGTAAAAGAACTTAAACAATATACTCGCGAGGAACTTACGGCTATTCATCCATATCTACAAAGTCAACATCCCTTGGACAAATGGCCCTCCGTTAGACAAAAATGTCCCCAACAAGAACATAGGTCAGTAAGTGAGGAAGAGTTTGAAAATTTTAAAATGATCAAAGTATTTTATTACCCCACTTATTGAAATCTGAAATACTGTTTGTTATTTTCAGCGTGGACTGTGCCTTCTTTGTTATGCAATACGTCCGATGTCTCCTATACGATGAGAAGATGGATTTCAAACAAGGAGATATGACGAAAATGAGATTTGATCTGACAGTAAATATTATGGGAGACATGTATTGTAAAACATGAGAGTGTCAATATCTTGAAGTAATGTTGTAAAAAAACATCCTTTGCTGGTGATTCGGCTCCATTTGTATAGAAATTGTGTAATTTGTATGAATATAATTTATTGTCCAGAAAAACAAAACAATTGTGTGATGTTGATTCACATCGAGTTGCTGCAATGTAGTGTACCAACTGATACGGTAAGAAAACAACTCATAATGATTTGGACAAAGTTTGCACACCAGAAATAACATCTCTTTGGTTAACTCTAACTACTGACATATATCCAAGTATCGAAGGTCCATAAGTGGGTTTCTGATACATAATTTGAAAACATGACTTTATCGTCTCGAAGGAATTGAAAATTGGTATGCATTCTGTATTGACTTAGTAAGATGGATTATCTCTACCATAAATTTAAAATACTTGTTTCAAATTGTAAATTTTAATAATTAAATAAAATTACAGGATTTGGTCACAACTTGTAGATAAATATAGAATATTAATCTATAAATCATGATTTTATTTAATGGCCAAGGTGAGCATGAAATTTACTTTTCAGGAACACGGTGGGCCTGAAATAAAATGAATTCAGGCCCACGGTGGGCCTGAATAAATCATTTCAGGCCCACGGTGGGCCTGAAATAAATCACACCACCTGAATAAAACACTTCAGGCCCAAGGAGGGCCTGAAATAAAACCTTTCAGGCCCACGTTGGGCCTGAATAGATCCATTTCAGGCCCAGGGTGGGCCTGAAATCAAGTCATTTCAGGCCCACCGTGTGCCTCAACTGGGAAAATTTCAGGGTCTCTGTTAACCATTAAATACTTCTGATTTAAGTTGGTGGATAATAAATTTGTAGTTGTATAGGTGTAATACGTTTATAGAAGATAACTGATAAATATTGGTACTTAGTGTGCACATAAAAATCCACTGATATAGGCTTGGTGATACAGCAAGATTAGAGGGTTGGGCACCCAAAATCTCATCTCCTATCTCAACCCTACCTACTGATCTAGGTTTTTCAGAATTCCAGATATGGGAGGTCCATCAGTGAGTTTTGCTCAAAACTCACTGATAGACCTAAACCACTGATATAGCCTTGGTGATACAGCAAGATTAGAGGGTTGGGCACCCAAAATCTCATCTCCTATCTCAACCCTACCTACTGATCTAGGTTTTTCAGAATTCCAGATATGGGAGGTCCATCAGTGAGTTTTGCTCAAAACTCACTGATAGACCTAAACCACTGATATAGCCTTGGTGATACAGCAAGATTAGAGGGTTGGGCACCCAAAATCTCATCTCCTATCTCAACCCTACCTACTGATCTAGGTTTTTCAGAATTCCAGATATGGGAGGTCCATCAGTGAGTTTTGCTCAAAACTCACTGATAGACCTAAACCACTGATATAGCCTTGGTGATACAGCAAGATTAGAGGGTTTGGCACCCAAAATCTCATCTCCTATCTCAACCCTACCTACTGATCTAGGTTTTTCAGAATTCCAGATATGGGAGGTCCATCAGTGAGTTTTGCTCAAAACTCACTGATAGACCTAAACCACTGATCTAGCCTTGGTGATACAGCAAGATTAGAGGGTTGGGCACCCAAAATCTCATCTCCTATCTCAACCCTACTACTGATCTAGGTTTTTCAGAATTCCAGATATGGGAGGTCCATCAGTGAGTTTTGCTCAAAACTCACTGATAGACCTAAACCACTGATATAGCCTTGGTGATACAGCAAGATTAGAGGGTTGGGCACCCAAAATCTCATCTCCTATCTCAACCCTACCTACTGATCTAGGTTTTTCAGAATTCCAGATATGGGAGGTCCATCAGTGAGTTTTGCTCAAAACTCACTGATAGACCTAAACCACTGATATAGCCTTGGTGATACAGCAAGATTAGAGGGTTGGGCACCCAAAATCTCATCTCCTATCTCAACCCTAACTACTGATCTAGGTTTTTCAGAATTCCAGATATGGGAGGTCCATCAGTGAGTTTTGCTCAAAACTCACTGATAGACCTAAACCACTGATATAGCCTTGGTGATACAGCAAGATTAGAGGGTTGGGCACCCAAAATCTCATCTCCTATCTCAACCCTACCTACTGATCTAGGTTTTTCAGAATTCCAGATATGGGAGGTCCATCAGTGAGTTTTGCTCAAAACTCACTGATAGACCTAAACCACTGATATAGCCTTGGTGATACAGCAAGATTAGAGGGTTGGGCACCCAAAATCTCATCTCCTATCTCAACCCTACTACTGATCTAGGTTTTTCAGAATTCCAGATATGGGAGGTCCATCAGTGAGTTTTGCTCAAAACTCACTGATAGACCTAAACCACTGATATAGCCTTGGTGATACAGCAAGATTAGAGGGTTGGGCACCCAAAATCTCATCTCCTATCTCAACCCTACCTACTGATCTAGGTTTTTCAGAATTCCAGATATGGGAGGTCCATCAGTGAGTTTTGCTCAAAACTCACTGATAGACCTAAACCACTGATATAGCCTTGGTGATACAGCAAGATTAGAGGGTTGGGCACCCAAAATCTCATCTCCTATCTCAACCCTACCTACTGATCTAGGTTTTTCAGAATTCCAGATATGGGAGGTCCATCAGTGAGTTTTGCTCAAAACTCACTGATAGACCTAAACCACTGATATAGCCTTGGTGATACAGCAAGATTAGAGGGTTGGGCACCCAAAATCTCATCTCCTATCTCAACCCTACCTACTGATCTAGGTTTTTCAGAATTCCAGATATGGGAGGTCCATCAGTGAGTTTTGCTCAAAACTCACTGATAGACCTAAACCACTGATATAGCCTTGGTGATACAGCAAGATTAGAGGGTTGGGCACCCAAAATCTCATCTCCTATCTCAACCCTACCTACTGATCTAGGTTTTTCAGAATTCCAGATATGGGAGGTCCATCAGTGAGTTTTGCTCAAAACTCACTGATAGACCTAAACCACTGATATAGCCTTGGTGATACAGCAAGATTAGAGGGTTGGGCACCCAAAATCTCATCTCCTATCTCAACCCTACTACTGATCTAGGTTTTTCAGAATTCCAGATATGGGAGGTCCATCAGTGAGTTTTGCTCAAAACTCACTGATAGACCTAAACCACTGATATAGCCTTGGTGATACAGCAAGATTAGAGGGTTGGGCACCCAAAATCTCATCTCCTATCTCAACCCTACCTACTGATCTAGGTTTTTCAGAATTCCAGATATGGGAGGTCCATCAGTGAGTTTTGCTCAAAACTCACTGATAGACCTAAACCACTGATATAGCCTTGGTGATACAGCAAGATTAGAGGGTTGGGCACCCAAAATCTCATCTCCTATCTCAACCCTACCTACTGATCTAGGTTTTTCAGAATTCCAGATATGGGAGGTCCATCAGTGAGTTTTGCTCAAAACTCACTGATAGACCTAAACCACTGATATAGCCTTGGTGATACAGCAAGATTAGAGGGTTGGGCACCCAAAATCTCATCTCCTATCTCAACCCTACCTACTGATCTAGGTTTTTCAGAATTCCAGATATGGGAGGTCCATCAGTGAGTTTTGCTCAAAACTCACTGATAGACCTAAACCACTGATATAGCCTTGGTGATACAGCAAGATTAGAGGGTTGGGCACCCAAAATCTCATCTCCTATCTCAACCCTACCTACTGATCTAGGTTTTTCAGAATTCCAGATATGGGAGGTCCATCAGTGAGTTTTGCTCAAAACTCACTGATAGACCTAAACCACTGATATAGCCTTGGTGATACAGCAAGATTAGAGGGTTGGGCACCCAAAATCTCATCTCCTATCTCAACCCTACCTACTGATCTAGGTTTTTCAGAATTCCAGATATGGGAGGTCCATCAGTGAGTTTTGCTCAAAACTCACTGATAGACCTAAACCACTGATATAGCCTTGGTGATACAGCAAGATTAGAGGGTTGGGCACCCAAAATCTCATCTCCTATCTCAACCCTACCTACTGATCTAGGTTTTTCAGAATTCCAGATATGGGAGGTCCATCAGTGAGTTTTGCTCAAAACTCACTGATAGACCTAAACCACTGATATAGCCTTGGTGATACAGCAAGATTAGAGGGTTGGGCACCCAAAATCTCATCTCCTATCTCAACCCTACCTACTGATCTAGGTTTTTCAGAATTCCAGATATGGGAGGTCCATCAGTGAGTTTTGCTCAAAACTCACTGATAGACCTAAACCACTGATATAGCCTTGGTGATACATCAAGATTAGAGGGTTGGGCACCCAAAATATCATCTCCTATCTCTACCCTACGTACTGATCTAGGTTTTGCAGAATTCCAGATATGGGAGGTCTATCAGTGAGTTTTGCTCAAAACTCACTGATAGAACTAAACCACTGATATAGCCTTGGTGATACAGCAAGATTAGAGAGTTGGGCACCCAAAATCTCTTCTCCTCTCTCAACCCTACCTACTGATCTAGGTTTTTCTGAATTCCAGATATGGGAGGTCTATCAGTGAGTTTTGCTCAATACTCACTGATAGACATAAACCACTGATATAGGCTTAGTGATACAGCAAGATTATAGGGTTGGGCACCCAAAATCTCATCTCCTATCTCAACCCTACCCACTGATCTAGGTTTTTCAGAATTCCAGATATGGGAGGTCCATCAGTGAGTTTTGCTCAATACTCACTGATAGACCTAAACCACTGATATAGCCTTGGTGATACAGCAAGATTAGAGGGTTGGCACCCAAAATCTCATCTCCTATCTCAACCCTACCTACTGATCTAGGTTTTTCAGAATTCCAGATATGGGAGGTCCATCAGTGAGTTTTGCTCAAAACTCACTGATAGACCTAAACCACTGATATAGCCTTGGTGATACAGCAAGATTAGAGGGTTGGGCACCCAAAATCTCATCTCCTATCTCAACCCTACCTACTGATCTAGGTTTTTCAGAATTCCAGATATGGGAGGTCCATCAGTGAGTTTTGCTCAAAACTCACTGATAGACCTAAACCACTGATATAGCCTTGGTGATACAGCAAGAATAGAGGGTTGGCACCCAAAATCTCATCTCCTATCTCAACCCTACCTACTGATATAGGTTTTTAAGAATTCCAGATATGGGAGGTCCATCAGTGAGTTTTGCTCAAAGCTCACTAATTGATCTAAACCACTGATATAGCCTTGGTGATACAGCAAGATTAGAGGGTTTGGCACCCAAAATCTCAACTCCTATCTCAACCCTACCTACTGATCTAGGTTTTTCAGAATTCCAAATATGGGAGGTCCATCAGTGTGTTATGCTCAAAACTCACTGATAGACCTAAACCACTGATATAACCTTGGTGATACAGAAAGATTAGAGGGTTTGGCACCCAAAGTCTCATCTCCTATCTCAACCCTACCTACTGATCTAGGTTTTTTAAAATTCCAGATATGGGAGGTCCAACAGTGAGTTTTCCTCAAAACTCACTGATAGACCTAAACCACTAATATAGCTTTGGTGATACAGCAAGAATAGAGGGTTGGCCACCCAAAATCTCATCTCCTATCTCAACCCTACCTACTGATATAGATTTTTAAGAATTCCAGATATGGGAGGTCCATCAGTGAGTTTTGATCAAAACTCATTGATAGACCTAAACCACTGATATAGCGTTGGTGATACATCAAGATTAGAGGGTTTGGCACCCAAAATCCCAACTCCTATCTCAACCCTACCTACTGATCTATGTTTTTCAGAATTCTAGATATGGGAGGTCCATCAGTGAGTTTTGCTCAAAACTCACTGATAGACCTAAACCACTGATATAGCCTTGGTGATACAGCAAGATTAGAGGGTTTGACACCCAAAATCTCATCTCCTATCTCAGCCCTACCTACTAATCTAGGTTTTTCAGAATTCCAGTTATGGGAGGTGCATCAGTGAGTTTTGCTCAAAACTCACTGATAGACCTAAACCACTGATATAGCCTTGGTGATACAGCAAGAATATAGGGTTGGGCAGCCAAAATCTCATCTCCTATCTCAACCCTACCTACTGATATAGGTTTTTCAGAATTCCAGATATGAGATGTTCATCAGTGAGTTTTGCTCAAAACTCACTGATAGACCTAAACCACCGATATAGGCTTGGTGATACATCTAGATTAGAGGGTTTGGCACCCAAAATCTCAACTCCAATCTCAACCCTACCTACTGATCTAGGTTTTTCAGAATTCCAGATATGGGAGGTCCAATCAGCAAAATGTCATCCGAGGTGGCGTGCATATCATTTCGGGTGGTCCGACGGGAGGAGTTTCCCATTGGGCCCGGAAGGCCCAAGTGCGCTGATTGGAGATCCCTCAAGTTGGCACTAGTTTGGCCCAGGCAGAGGGGCCACAAATCAGCTTCGGGCCCCAAGATCTACGGGGGTTAGAAGTCCCCCACGATGACGTGCTAGACATCACCGTCGTCATTGCCAATTATCAGGTCCACCATACCATCGTGGACATCGGTAGCTCGGTCAATATCCTCTACTAGAGGGCATTTGACTAGCTCCAGATTGAAAAGTCCCACTTGGAGCTAGTGGTGACCCCGCTATTTGGTTTCACGGGAAACCCGGTGTAGCCCATTGGCAAATTCGGTTGGCCATATCCCTGGGGTGAAGAGCCGCTAAAGAGAACTTGGTGGTCCACTTTCCTGGTGGTTGACGCCGCTTCATCCTACAATGCCATTCTGGGTTAGCTCCCCCTCAATGAGTTCCGGGTCGTTGCCTCCACTTTCTACCTGAAGGTTAAATTCCCAGTCGGGGACCAGGTGGGAGAGGTCAGGGGCGACCAGAAGGTAGCCCGGAGGTGCTACGTGGATGATGTTCACGTAGAAAGTTGCAAGGTCCCACGACCCTTCCCTGATTGCAACATGATCCAGGCTTCTCCTTGGTCTGAGCTGCCTGAAGACAAAGAGGAGGTGCAGCTCCTCCCCGACCGGGAGGAGTCTCGAGTTAAGATCGCCGCAGGACTGCCAGAAGAGCTGAACGAACCCCTGTTAGAGTGCTTGGCTCGGAACCAAGATGTCTTCGCCAGGTCCGTCAAGGAGTTGAGAGGCGTCCGACTGGAGGTTGCAGAACACCACCTCCACGTCTATCCCCACGCTCGGCCCGTGAAGCAAAGGAAGCGGGACTTTAGCACCGAGCAGAACAAGGCGATCAGGGCGGAGATTGAAAGGTTGACGGAGGCAGGGCACATCAGGGAGGTGCAGCTCCCGTCTTGGCTGGCCAACGTGGTGCTAGTACCTAAGCCAGACAACAGGTGGCAAATCTGCATTGACTTTTGGGATCTCAACAAGGCCTGCCCTAAATATTGCTACCTCTTGCCCCGGATTGATCAGATGGTGGACTCGACCGCAGGCAGCGAGTTCATCTACATGTTGGATGCCTACCAGGGGTATCATCAAGTACCCTTGGCCACCGAGGACCAAGAAAAGGTTAGCTTCATCACGGTGGACGGCACGTACTGCTACACCGTTATGCCGTTCGGATTGAAGAACGATGGAGCCACCTACCAGCGGATGATGAATAATGTTTTCCTGTCCCAGATAGGGAGAAACGTAGAGATATATGTTGATGACATCCTCATCAAGTCTGCCCGAGCTGAAGACCTGGTGACGGATGTCGAAGAAACCTACCAAACGCTACGGAGGTATGGACTTAAGCTGAACCCTGCGAAGTGCCTTTTTGGTGCTCGAAGGGGAAAATTCCTGGGCTATATTGTGACTGAGCGGGGCATAGAAGCTAACCTGGGAAAGGTCAAGGCTCTGTTGGATATGCCCCCGCCCAGAAATCTATGGGAGGCTAAGCAGCTTGCAGGGCGTATCACGGCCCTATCTCGGTTTATCTCCCAATCAGCAGAGCGAGGGTTACCTTTCATCAAAACCCTCCACAAGGCTACCAAGTTCCAATGGGATGCCAACTATGACAAGGCGTTCGAAGAATTGAAGACTTACCTTGCTAAGCTACCTATGTTGGCAAAACCAGAGGTTGGGGAGGCGCTATACGTGTATTTGGCCGCATCAGCTGACTCGGTCAGCTTAGTTTTGGTTAAACAAGAGGCGACTGAACAGTAGCCAGTGTACTTCTTCGCTCATTTATTAAAGGGAGCCGAGTGTCGCTACATGATGCTCGAAAGATTGATGTATGTGCTATTGTTGAGTGCCCGGAGTCATCATCCTGATTTGTTGGCGCATCCTATAGTGGTATTGACGAACAGCAACCTGGGCCGAGTAGCCTCAAATCTGGAGGCATCGGGGCGGCTGATCAAGTGGACTACCGAGCTAAGTGAATATGACATCCAATACCAGCCTCGACCAGCTATCAAGGCTCAAGCTCTAGCTGACTTCTTAAGCGAGTTGCATTCAGATGAGATTGAAGAGGCGTGGCAGATATATGTGGATGGAACGTCCGCTCGGTCGGGAAGTGGGATCGGCGTTCTGATGGTCTCTCCTAGCGAAGAGAAAATGCACCTGTCTGTGCGATTGGATTATCAAGCCACCAATAATGAGGCCGAGTATGAGGCCCTCATAGCTGGGTTGCAGACCGCTAAACATATAGGGGCGACCCGAGTAATGCTCTACTCAAATTCTCAACTAGTCACGCAACAAGTGGCTGGAAGGTTCGAGGTCAACAGCGACCGGCTGCAGGCTTTCATAGAAGCTTACGAGAAGCTTAAGGCAGAGTTCAAAGAGGTACAAGTAAGGATGATCCCAAGGAGGAGAAATTCAAGGCGGATGAGTTGGCTAAACTGGCTAGTTCAGTAGGCTCATGGGTGCTTCCTCAGGCGGGCGGTCCGGCGCTGTTAGTCTTGCAGATAGAGAGAGACAGGCTGACCTGGAGTTGGAGTCCGACTGGCGAACCCCGATCATCACCTACCTCACCCGGGGAACCTTACCGGCTAACCGCGTGGAGGCTCGGTGGCTCAAGAAGCACGTGTCTCGATTCACCCTAGTCGGCGACGCCCTCTACAAGAGATCATTTTCTCGACCTCTCCTCATGTGCCTAAACGAGGAGGACGCTGATTATGTCTTGAGGGAAATTCATCTAGGGATCTGCGAACACCACGCTGGTGCTCGTGCGATGGCTCGGAAAGCTATAATGTCAGGATATTACTGGCCCACCTTACAAAAGGATGCCAATGAGCTGGTTGACAAATGTCTATCCTGCCAAAAGCACCAATGCTTACCGCACCGACCCACGGAAGTCATGAAGGCATCAGTAGTCTCTTGTCCTTTTGACCAGTGGGCCATGGACATCATGGGACCATTCCCGACAGCTGCCGCTTAGAAGAAATATTTGCTGGTGGCAGTCGATTACTTTTCCAAGTGGATAGAGGCGGAGGCTCTGTCACGCATCACCGAGCTGGCGGTAATGATGTTCCTGTAGCGAGACATATTTTGCCGGTATGGGATCCCGCACAAGCTCGTCTCCGATAACGGGAGGCAGTTCCAGGGCAGAAGGATACGGGAGTGGTGTGCAAAATATGGCATCAAGCAAGCCTTTACCTCTGTAGCTTACCCTCAAAGAAATGGCTAGGCAGAAGTGGCTAATCGGGAGATTCTCAGAGGGCTGAAGACCAAGCTCGACCACATTGGTGGAACATGGGTAGACGAGCTCCCAAGCATCCTATGGGCCTTGAGGACCACTATCAAAGAAACAACCGAATGCACGCCTTTCCAGCTGGTTTATGGAACCGAAGCAGTGATCCCGGTTGAGGTCGGGTGTGAATCAGATTGAAGGGCAGCATACGATGACGATAATCCGGAAAGACGGTGTTTGGAGCTGGACCTAGTCAACGAAATTCGAGACCGAGCAGCGGCGCAGATGTTCGCGTATAGGCAGAAGATGAAGCAGAGGTACGATCGAAGGGTGCTGCCGAGAGCCTTTCAGGTGGGCGACCTTGTCTAGAAAAGAATCAAGCCAGTGGGAGATGTAAGTAAACCGGAACCGCTGTGGGGAGGACCCTTCAAAGTTGTCGAGAAGCTCTCTTCGGGAGCCTATTACCTAGAAAATGAGAAGGGAAAAAGGTTGGATCGACCTTGGAGTGCGATCCACCTCCAGCCCTACTGGGTCGCCGAATGAAAGATGATGATGTAAATGTAAAACGCATCTGACAAGTGGAAGCGCATAGTCCTTATCCCGCTCGCAGATGTATCAGACACTCGAGCTATATTTCCCGCAGCTCGGCTGCTCAGAAAGACGTGTGGTGTTGCACGCTCCCTGAGTCCTGCCCTATTGTGTGCACCAATTTCCCCCGGCTCAGCCTGCCTGACCGTGTGTGCATTCCCGCAGCTCAGCTGCTCAGTGAGACGCATTGCGTCCCACGCTACCTGAGTCCTGCCCGACTGTGTGTGCCAATTTCCCGCGGTTCAGCCTGCCTGACCGTGTGTGCTATCCCACAGCTCGACTGCTCAGTAAGATGGGTGGCACACCACGCTCCCTAAGTCCTGCCCGACTGTGTGCGCTATTATCCGGCGGCTCAGCCTGCCTGACCGTGTGTACTATCCCGCAGCTCGACTGCTCAGTAAGACTCGTGGCATCCCACGCTCCTTGAGACCTGCCCGACTGTGTGCGCCAATTTCCCGCGGCTCAGCCTGCCTGACCATGTGTGCTTTCCCGCAGCTCGGCTTCTCAGTGAGAAGTGTGGCATCCCACGCTCCCTGAGTCCTGCCCGACTGTGTGCGCCAATTTCCTACGGTTCAACCTGCCTGACCGTGTGTGCTATCCTGCAGCTCAGCTGCTCAGTAAGATGCGTGGCATCCCACGCTCCCTGAGTCCTGCCCGACTGTGTGCGCTATTATCCCGCGGCTCAGCCTGCTTGACCGTGTGTGCTTTCCCGCAGCTCGGCTGCTCAGTAAGACGCGTGGCATCCCACACTCCCTGAGTCCTGTCCGACTGTGTGCGCTATTATCCCACGGCTCAGCCTGCCTGACCGTGTGCGCTATCCCGCAGCTCGGCTGCTCAGTAAGATGCGTGGCGTCCCACGCTCCCTCAGTCCTGCCCAAGTGTGGGCGCAATTTTCCGGCGGCTAAGCTTGCCTGACCGTGTGTGCTTTCCCACAGCTCGGCTGCTCAGTAAGACGCGTTGCATCCCACGCTCCTTGAGTCTTGCCTGATTGTGTGCGCTATTATCCCGCGGCTCAACCTGCCTGACCGTGTGTGCTTTCCTGCAGCTTGGCTGCTCAGTAAGACGTGTAGCGACCCACGTTCCCTGAGTCCTGCCCGACTGTGTGCGCAAACTCTTGCTTCGCCATCATGTTATAAGTGGACCGACTTCCACGCCCAACCTAGTTCAGTGTCTCCGATCGGACGCGCGATGGCCCATGCTCCTGAGAATCGGCCTGAATTAGTGGTAGAACTTCCACCTTCTAACAAGGCATGTTCATCGCTCGGCTCGGTCCTTGGCCTGGGGCAGGGCATCCCACACGGCTATACTTGTTAATTCGCCGAGTGGGCAATGTTCCCGAAGTTCTAAGGCAAGCAGCATTCCTTAAATATCTCGCGGACTTAGGTACCCCCTAAGTCGGGTTCAAACGGAATACGGGCGACCGGGCAAAACCGCCCAAAGCCTGCGACTCACGGCGTTACGAATGATCAATGAACGACCATTTCGTTCAGTCAATGTTGGGACGCTGTCCCTACCTCGAATCATGCACTTATAACCGAGTCATTGGTATGTTTAAGAGTACCCCGTCCCAGCACGGAAGTACGAAGTGTTCTGGTTTGGGCAGCTCGCAAAGGTGAAATACTTAATACTCGTGACACCCGCAAAAGCGCACTGTGACTTGAAACTAAGAGTCCCCGTTCGGGTAAAGGAGGCTGCTCAGATTCTTGGCAGGCAAACGTTACAAGAGAAAGTAAAGGAAAAAAGTAGCCTTTTATTATTAAGAGCGATTACACAATAAGGGTGTAGTCCCCCTTTTAGTTCATAATGATAAAGAGGTCATGTCTCAGCAGTAACCGCGCTTAACTCATGGAGCTCGGCTAGGTTTCTTGGGTAACTTGTCCAGGAGAAAAGCATCGGCCTGGGTTTCTTGGGATTCATGGGTTTCTTGGGTAACTTAAAGTCTTTAAGGTGCTGAAGATGCCTTTCACCGCCTGCAACACAGATGCCTGAACTTCGTGCTACTGTTGAAGCTTGCTCAACTTCGCAGCATAAGCGGCCCGCTCCTCCTCCTTGGCCTTCAGGTCAGTCCGCAGAGTGGAAATGGTGAGATTCGCCACGAACAGTTGGGTCTTGAGAGTGACTAACTCCTCGAAATTCCAAACGGGCCGTGCCGCCTAAAAAAGGAGAGTGAGAGTCAGAAGCCAAGAAAAGAAAAATAAGAGAAACACCTTTCATAAGCTGATGTTTTTCGGGTCGGGCTTAGGAGCTCTCGCCCGAGCAGGGATTCCCGACTCTCAGCTGGACGAAGCTTCAGACTTCCTGTCCAGACCGCCACTTGAACATGAGTCACTAGACAGGGTCCGAGGGGTGGCGGCAGGTGGAGAGACTGGTTCAGGAGAGCCAGCGGCAGCATCCTCCCCCACAAAGGCCCATGGGTCATGAAGGGGCAAGGAGCATGCATGCAATAAGCCTCCCCGGGCTGACATTTGCTGAGATAGGGGGCATATGATAGTACCCCCTCCAACAATCGTCGAGACAGTATTGCCAGCCGGTCGGCATATAGAACCACTCCGAGTCGAATGGCGAAGGACAGTATGAACGCCTCCCTTCGGATCCCCCGTAAGCGCAAGCGCCTGAACCCTCCTCAACAAAGTTGAAGAGAACGCTCGAGAGGAGCTTCCCGACTGAGAAATGGCAAGCTCGAGAGGCGCTGGAAAAAGCGATACCTCAGGGGCAAGCGAGGGAGATGCGTGCCCCGGAAGGGGGATCACACGGGAGGATAGGGGTGCCGCGGCAGTAGCTTCTGCAGAAGCCGGGGCCCGAGCTCGCTTCGTTCGACGAGGAGGAGCAGGAGTGCTATGTGGAGATGAGAAAACAATCGAGCAAGGTGCATGACGACCAGACTCCAATGGTAAGGCATCCATATCAGAGGCTCCTACACGGGGAGATGGGCATGTCTTCATCGGTTCTTTCCCCTTAGGAGTGCCTCTATAAGGGGAAGTGGCGATTATAGGAAGGAATAGCTCAAGGAGTTCTCGATCTACCTCTTCCGAGGAAGAGTAGTACGAATCATCAGAAGAGGTGAAGGGTTTCATCGAAGAGAAGGGTTCTTCATCGGAGTCGGCAGACATAATGGGCTAGCGAGGATATTAGTCTCACTGATATGGTGGGTTGAAAGAGGTGCAAGTAAAGCATTGCTTACATAGAAGATGGAAGGTCATCTTGGTCGTCCGCAGTAGGCCTTGGTAAACTGCACGATCCAGCGGTCAGTCACACGATGGGAAAGCGTGAAGAGGTGGTGGAGTTGGAGTAAATGTTAGTGATATGAGAGAAGTGTCCTAAGGCAATCACCTTATTATTGTAAACATTTATTTTAATAAATGATAATTCACTATTTGAGTATACATGTTTGTGTATTTAATTGGGATCTTAAACTCATCTACTGAATGTCCGCAATACAACTCACAGCATAAGAGAATTTGTGATGGGATCACAACTAGTGATTATCTCTAAATGTGCAAATGTGAAGTATTGAAAATATCCCTAGTCGATGAATTGATAAATACGGACACTATCAATTCTGTTGAGACTAGCATGGGTTATTCTCTAATCAGCTGATTCTCACTGGCTGGCGATATTGGGATGTCCGGAGATAAACATGGATGCTAGTTAAGGGAACTAGTTCATTGGAGTGACTAGCTGTAAGACTTCATATGGTTATCTATATAGATATGTCAATGAAGTTCTTACTGCGGCTTAAGTGCGATGTTCCTTTGACTTGCGGTGTTCAAGTCATCTTGGTCATGGAGACTTATACTTTAACATCTTAAGCAAGCATCTCCAAGGAGGTGTGGACCCAGGATGATTGGGTATAAGCCGAAGTGCCCGAAGATGTTTGAACAGCTTACAAAGGATTCACCACTCCTTGCGAGGAGATGTATACCCAAGCCTATCGTCGGATTGTTACTCAAAGCCTCTGGCCAGAGCATATCATGTTTAGAGTACGAGTCTCTAAAATACATGAGAGTAATTAGAAATCCAAAGGACGAGAAAGACATTACTTGGGCTAGGTGTGACGTAGTCAGTCTAGTGGGGACTGACACAAACAAACCATGTCCTGAACCAAGTGGGTTTAAGATGGTGAAGGGAATGAGGCACGATCTATTAGAGCTGCTGAAAGGTTTCGGAATTCTTTCTGAGGTCAACCGTTGATCATTCGATTAATTGGGGGTCATGATGTACTACTAGGTGTCACTCATGATCTTTCTATAATTAGTTGATTATAGACGGCCAACATAAATCGAAAGCCTATTTAGTCACACGCACTACGAGAAATCCGAGGGATTTTATATATAACGAGTTGAAAATTGGATTTTCCAATCAAGAGAAATAAGTCGAATCTGAATTTATCAGAGGCGCAATGGAAACTAAAAATGGCTAAGTCTTTTGATGTAACGCCCCAAAATTTCCATTTTTAGTACTTAAAGTCCTTAGAATTATTTAGAAATGGTTTAGAAATATTCTAGATATTTTTAGGAATTTTTAGAGTATTTTTATGGAATTTTCCGAGTCCGTTTGGTGTTTTTGGAAAAAGAAAAAGAAAAATAAAAAGAAAAATAATAAAAATGTTAAAGGGCAGCCGGTGGATTGAACCCGCGACCACCACGAAACAGCCCGCGCGCTCAACCAGCCGGGCTAGGGTATCAAGCAGAGAAAAGGAAGGAGAGACCTATATTTAAGGAGTAGTTAGGTCGATTTGCCCCCATAAGTATAAATGGAAAAAACCAATTAAGTGCAGCTGGTGGATCGAACCCGCGACCAGCACGAAACCAGAAACGCGCGCGACCAGCTGGGCTAGGGTATCAAGCACAGAAAAGGATGGAGAGACCTATATTTAAGGTGTAGTTAGGTTAATCCGCCCCATAAGTATAAATAGGTAATTAAAGAGAGAAGTTTTATTTTCTCTCCTCTCCAAACCCTCACGCCGACCCCTCCTCTTCTGGGCGAAACTACACCAAGCTCTAGGGGGCCGGTTAAGGCTCTTCTCCAAGAGATAATTCTATATTCGGGATCCCCGCGGCGAGAGGAACGCGTAGACGTGAAGAATTCTCCGAGATCTCAAGTTTCTCTCGAGTCCTAGACGTTAATCTTGGTTGTAAGTCCAAGATATCAATGTAAGTACTGCTCACCTGCAGTAAGAGGCGGTTTTACCGCGAGAATTTCCTTTAAAAGTTTTTAAAAGAGAATTTTTCCTTTTTGCTTTAGTTTTTGCATGTGATCTTAGTTTCTTATATGCTTGTATATGTTTGATAAGCACCCTATGTGAGTTTAGGGCCAAGAAAGTTATGAGAAAAGAAAAGAAGATAAAGATAAGAAAAGAAAAGGCCAAGGCCTTAAGAAAATCCCCAAAAGTCAAGACTTAGGGATTTTAGCACGCAAGGTGCTCCAGAAAATGCCAAGGCATTTACAGATAAGAAAGAAAAGAAAGAAAAGCTATTTTATTTTCTAAGGACAGTACCCGACGTCCAAGGGCGTCGTTAAAGAAATCCAGGTGTCCAATTCCAAGGTCTTGGCCCTGGTAGACCAAGGTCTGCTCTATTATGATTGGTGGCTCGCTACCCCAACCTTTTAGGGAACGCGCATCAGATGGTACTTACGTCTTCAGTGGATCCAAGTGATTATTATTTTCAAGTATATGCTTTAGCAAAGTTATCTAAAGTTTTCAGAAAGTTTTCAAAAAGTTAAAGAATAGCTAAAGTTTCAAGTTGAGCCAAGAAAAGTAAATCGAGATTTATTAATGCTTGAGTATGCATGTTTTGAGTTATACATGTTCTTAGTTTTCTTTCAAGCATATAAGTATCTCATATGATTTTCATATTGTTCAAGAAGCATGTTTGCACATTTCGAGATTTTGTGAGCTAGATAGTACTTACTAAGCTTTTTGCTTATAGATGCATTTCCTCTTATTGCAGATAAAGGTAAAGGCAAGCAATTCTGAAGGAAGACGACGAGGCGGTGCTGAGTAGAGTGTGTGTGGTGGCTGATTATGGAGAGATCCTTGAGACGAGACATTTTAGTTATTTGAATTGCAATGTTTAAGTTTATTCAAATTTCAAGTTCTTGCTTTATGGAGATTATTGAGTATTTGAGTTTTGGATAGTTTTATATGCTAAATTTCTTAGAGTAAAGATTCCATGTCATTTCATTTAGCATATATATCCTTATGATTGCATTGGATGAGTAAAAGTGTGAGTAGTTAGAAATATTGATACTTTGTTAGAGAAAAAGGTGTTTGTGCCAAGATAGTATCAATTTTCCTTTTGAATCGAGTTTTATTGCTTAAAAATGTTTAGAAAAGTTGTAATCACATTTCATAATGCTTTAGCAAGGTTGTAGAACATGCATTTGGTGTTATAAATTCATAGAAGCCAAGATTGGTACAAACTCTATTGTTAAAGTTTATATAAACTTGTTTAGTTTATTTTCTTCCATAAAAGTCCTAAATTTAAGTTTATGGATTCGTTTGATTGGTTAAATTGTTTAGGAACCTGACATAGAGTATAGAAATGGTGTCGTAGTTTGATATGGCTCGAAACTGAGCGAGAGGTGGCTTTAAGAAGCAAGAGCCGAAACCTGTAAAACTGATTACAGGCGTACCAGTCGACTGCCACGTCACCAGTCGACTGGTACGGGCAGTTTAAGAGGGGTAAGGCTGTTTTCAACAGGTATTAGCTATGAGATTTGAGAAGAAAGTATGACATGGTATTATGCATGACTACTTAAGTTAGAATATCATTCTTAAATAGATTAAAAAGAAAAAAAAAGAATTCCGCATTTCTTTTAGTCATGTATAAGAGTAGAGAAGTACAGAGAAAGTAACGATCCGTCTAAAGACAGTAAGAAGGCGGGTCGCTACATTTGAAGACTTATTGGGTGAATTTAATGAGTTTAATTCGCGATCGGTTCGGCTCGATTTGGCCGGCCAAAGAGGGTGCCAAACCCCTTTGTAGTGGCTGGCCATTAATAAGGGGATAAACCAATTTAATTGGTTTAATTAATAAAATAAATCTAGCGCGATTTGTTTTATAAATTATGGATAAATAAATTTGTATAAAGAAATTTATAGAAATAAATTTATAGAAATTTATTCCTTTTATGGAAGTTAAAATAATCCATGAATTGGTTTATTTTAATTTTATAAAATCAATTATGAATTGATTTTTCCATAATAAGAAAATTTATAAATTTCTTATATAATTTATTCCATAATTAAAGGAGAGGAGAATTTATTTTATTATAAAGTTAGTTATAATAAAACTAGGCTTAACGGAATAAGTCATAAGAAACTTTATAAGATAAATTTCATATGATAACTAATTCTGTTAATTCCGTTAAAAGAGAGACTTGGTAAGGGAGAAGCCACTATATAAAGGAACCAAAGGCAAGCCTTGAATTCCAATCGATATAGAGCCTTCAAGAGATTAACTCTCTCCCTCTCTCTCTTATTCTCTTCCCTTCCTTTCTCCTTCCCACCTAGGGTCGGAGCCCCCTTGGGCATCCTAGGGCCGGCGCCCTTCCTTGAGAGCTAGGGCCGGCGCTCCATTCAATCCAAGAGGTTGCCGTGAGCTATCAACACGAAGGAGAAGCCAACCAAGAAGAAGAAGAAGCGGATCACATCTCCTTCCTTCTCAAAATTTTGATTCCGTTAACTTGTTGGTTAGTTTTCTATTTTCTCTCTTGATCTTCTAGTTGTGCCTTTAGAGAATCTAGTAGTTCTCGTCGGCACAAAACTCGTGACTTTGCGAAGTCATCCCGAAGAGAACTCGGCCTGGACGCGAATAGAGGCGGAGATTCCAAGGGACGCTACGGTTGGATCTCGTCCCTTACTTCGAGTTACGCGAGGTACTAAGTAAATTAATTTTACTTTTCCGCAAAGTTTTAATTTATGATTATGTACATACATCATAAGGTTGCATGCTAGATACGTGGTTAAAATAATTTAGGAAATTATTTTATGCTAATTCTTCCGCTGCACGTAAAAATTTAAAATTTTACGAACCTGTATCCTTGTCAACATGCACCCGGTCCCAATAGTGGTATCAGAGCCGGTTAGTGTTCGACATAATCATATAATTGTTTTGCGGAAAACTTTGTCATGATCTCAATTTTGGAAAAAATATTCAATTATGGAAACTTTCAAATTATAATAAATTTTAGATTTAGGAATTTCTATGTTTGGAAATCCTCATGAAATTTCGCAAACTTTTGAAATTTTCTAGTTTATGAAATTTTATAATAATTGTGAAAACTTCCCATCTTTGGAAACTTTCCAATTTTGGAAATTTTTCTATTTTAGAAATTTTCTAATTTTGGAAATATGTAAGTTTTCTTTGTACCAGAAACTTACAATTATTCTGAAACTCTATTTATGAAATCTCACAATTTTGGGCACTTTCTTTCAAGAAAGTCTAGACAAATTTATGGACAGTTAATTGATAATTAAATTTGAATTGGTTTTTAAATTGACAACAAAATTCTTTATTTTGGATTGAGCCTCGGGGAGCCGTCCAATTTAAAGTTAGTTGTTGTAATTTAATTTCCCAATTTTAAATGAAATTGTCATGTTTGATTTGGATTGAGCCTCGGGGAGCCGTCCAAATTGGATTTACAACAAATTACTTTTCTTTGGGTATCTGAGCCTCGGGGAGCCACCCTTAGAAAATGATTTGTTGTAATTAATTTAATCCATGAATAAAATATGTGATCAAATTTTGGAAATTTGATTTAAGAGGTGATGCTCTAACATATTGTTGTCTCCAAAATTAATTAGGAAAATGGTTTCCTATAGAGTTTCTTAAATGAGATTTTCATGAAAATAATATGTAGTTGAATTAAGAGATTTGTCTCTTAATTTAACAAGATTTGATTTAGAGAAATCAAAGTCTTGAACATATTATTTCCGAAATTGATTATGACAATTTAGGAAATTGTTTCCCAAAATAATTCCTTGAATAAAGTATGAAATTGGAATTAGGAAATCCGGTTCCTAATTCAATTAATTAGACTTGATAAATTAAGTCACATACATACTTTATTAAGGAAATCATTAGTCATGACATAATTCTATGTCATGAATGTGCTTAGAAAGGAAAGGATGAGACCCAAAACCCCTTACAAAATATTAAGGCCAACACCTTCCATTAATATGGTTAGAATCGGAGTTTTGTTTCTTGTTTGGGTTGATGGACACATCCATGCCCGGCTTGAACCTCAACATGTTCAAACCATGGAATTAGTTTATGGATAATATAGTTGGAGTCAGAGGTCAATCCTTAGTTTTGGTTGTTGGACACATCCAAGCCTGACTAAGCGGTTGAATGAGCTCCAACCATATTAAAACTATTTCTTGATTAATGGGTCAGCCTTAAGCTTGGAGCGTCGATTTGTTGTGCCACAGCCAAGGTCGATGCAAAGAGAGGTGCAGTTGGGTGCTATGTATAAAGTTGCATACTTGTTAATGAGTTAACAACCCAATGATTTATGCAAACATTCAATTAGTTGATAGCATAAAATGATAGTTACATATATGTGATATGTAATCGGTATAATTACCTACCTTCATAGCTAAGAACAACTTGATGGCCACAGCCTTGGTGGTTCTTATCTATGGTTGGATATCAACCTATTTGGAGATGTTCCTACGATCTCCCGAATTGATAAAAAAGGGTTATTCAATTCGAAAAATAAATAGGATTTTATTAATGTATGTTGATACATTCTTTAATCATTCTTCTCACATAAGCTAAATTTGTATTTCTAGGATAATCACTCGATCATGTCTTCTCTGAATTTGCGTTCCATTTTGGACACCAATAAACTGACTTGGCCAAACTTCATGGACTGGCTTCGAAACCTGAGAATAGTCCTCAAGGCAGAGAAGCTTGCTTATGTCCTTGAAGATCAACTTCCCAATCGTCCTCCTGAAAATGCAACTCCAGACCAGTTTCCTGAGTTACTCAACCTGCTGAAGACTGTAGAGCCTTCTGTGAAGTAGGATCAAAAGACGGTACTGTTAGTTGGTTCCTCGAAGAAAGGTTCTAAGAAGAAGGCCAAAGAATAGAATAAGGGAAAGAAGAAAAAGGCCAAAAAGACTGAAAATTCCCTGAAAGGCACTTGCCATCACTTTGGCAAGGAGGGTCACTAGCGAAAAAACTGCAAGGTTTATCTTGAGTCCTTGAAAGAGAAGGCATCCGATGCCCCATCCTCTTCAAGTATCTTCCTTATTGAATGTCACTCAATTTCCTCAAACACCTGGGTACTTGATACTGGGTGTAGCTCACATATATATAATGACATACAGGGGCTAAGGAATAGAAGAAGACTCATCAAGGGAGAAGCGAATTTGCGAGTTGGAAACGGAGCAAAGATTGCTGCTGTTGCCATCGGAACATATTTGTTAAAGCTCCCTACAGGACGTGTCTTAGAATTGGATAATTGTTATTTTGTTTCTTCGTTAATAAAGAACATTGTATCTATTTCACGTTTGAATGAAAAGGGTTATCATTTAACTTTTAGTAACAATTGTTGTTACAAACTTTAAATGACATTCTTTATGGGAATGGAACTTTGTGCAATGATATCTACAAGTTAGATTTATCCGGTGACATTTTCAATATCGAAGTTAGCAACAAACGTACTCGAATAGATAATCGAATAGACTCCTACACGTGGCATTGTCGTCTTGGCCATGTAAGTAAGAAACGCATGACCAAATTACACCGATGTGGAATTTTAGAATCATTTGAACCCGGTTCATTTGATACATGCGAATCATGCTTAAAAGGCAAGATGACCAAATTACCCTTTTTCGGAAAAGATAATCCAGTGGGAGAATTGCTTGGTCTAATACATACTGATGTATGTGGACCAATGTCAACTCTTGCACAAGGAGGCTATAGCTACTTCATCACCTTTATCGATGATCACTCACGATTCGGGTACGTGTTCTTGATGAAACACAAATCTGAAGCCTTTGAGAAATTCAAAGAGTTCAGAAATGAAGTAGAGAAACAGCATGGCAAAAGTATTAAGATACTTCGATCCGATCGGGGTGGTGAATACTTAAGTCAAGAGTTTCAAGATTATCTTAGGGACAATGGGATATTATCCCAATGGACTCCGCCGTATACACCACAGCATAATGGTGTATCTGAGAGGCGCAACCGAACCTTGATGGACATGGTTAGGTCTATGATGAATCATGCAACTCTTCCAAAATCCTTTTGGGGCTATGCACTTAAGACTGCTGTTTACTTGCTAAACAGAGACCCGACCAAGGTAGTCTCTACTACTCCATATGAGACATGGAATAGTAAGAAACCCCACTTAACTCACCTTAAGATATGGCGTTGTCCTGCTTATGTGAAGCGGATTGTATCAGACAAATCGGATGCTAAGTCTGATAAATGTCTATTTATTGGATACCCTAAGGAAACGAAGGGTTACCAATTCTATCATCCCTTGAAACAAAAGGTGTTTGTTTCAAGGCATGCTGTATTTCTGGAAAAAGAATTTCTTTTACAAGAAAACAGTGGGAGTGGCATTGAACTTCATGAAGTTCAAGAAACTCCAATAGACATTACATAGACACCTAGTCTAGACCCACAACCAATACCTCATAATGATGAGCTATCAGTTGAACCTAAAACTACACCACCACTTCGTAGATCTGATAGAACACGCAATATTCAAGAGAGATACGGATTTCTCGTAAGTGAATCGAACGACGTGTTACTCATAAGCGATGATGAACCTATCAGTTATGAAGATGTTCTGAAAAGTTCAGAAAGGGACAAATGGCTTGAGGCCATGAAGTCGGAAATGGATTCCATGTACGAAAACTAAGTATGGGACTTGGTTAACCCACCTGAAGGGATTAAGCCCATAGGGTGCAAGTGGGTTTTCAAGAAGAAAACCGACATGGAAGGTAATGTTGTTACCTTTAAGGCTAGATTAGTGGCAAAAGGATATTGTCAGAAACAAGGAATTGATTATGACGAAACCTATTCGCCAGTAGCTATGCTTAAATCCATTCGGATGCTCCTAGCCATAGCAGCTCATTATGATTATGAGATATGGCAAATGGATGTGAAAACAGCTTTCCTTAATGGAAACCTGCTTGAGGATGTATACATGATACAACCTGAAGGTTTCACATCGGTTGATAAAACCAAAGTATGCAAGCTTCGACGATCCATATATGGACTGAAGCAAGCATCTAGGAGCTGGAACATCCGTTTTGATGAGACAATCAAAGAGTTTGATTTCTCACAAAATCCTGACGAACCTTGTGTGTACAAGAAGGTTAGTGGGAGTGCAGTCGTATTCCTAGTATTATATGTCGATGACATATTACTTATAGGAAACGATATATCAATCTTACAGATAGATAAAATTTGGTTGTCGAAAACTTTCTCCATGAAAGACCTGGGAGAAGCAACCTATATCCTTGGGATTAGAATCTATAGAGATAGATCAAAACGGTTGCTTGGTCTTTCGCAGTCTACATATATAGACCGAGTGCTAAAAAGGTTTAGCATGGCGAAATCCAAGAAAGGTTACCTTCCCATTAGGCATGGGATCAACCTTTCAAAGTCTATGTGTCTGCGCACAGAAGACGAGAGGATTTGCATGAATAAGATACCTTATGCATCCGCAATAGGATCTATCATGTATGCTATGTTATGTACAAGGCCCGATGTATCGTATGCTTTGAGTGTCACAAGCAGATACCAGTCGGATCCAGGAATGGATCATTGGGCGGCTGTTAAGACAATCCTTAAGTACTTATAAAGAACTAAGGATGTGTTCCTAATATATGGAAAAGGAGATATGGTAATACGTGAGTATACAGATGCCAGTTTCCAGACAGATAAGGATGATTCCAAATCTCAGTCTGGATACGTATTTACTTTGAATGGAGACGCAGTAAGTTGGAAAAGTTCCAAACAAGACACCGTAGCGGATTCCACCACGGAAGCGGAATATATCGCAGCTTCGGAAGCAACAAAGGAAGCAGTCTGGATCAAGAAGTTCGTCTCCGAACTTGCCGTGGTTCCAACCATTGATGAAGCAGTGCTGGTTTACTGCGACAACAATGGAGCTATTGCACAAGCAAAGGAACCAAGGTCTCATCACCGATCCAAACATGTGCTTCGCCGCTATCATCTGATCAGAGAGATTATAAGTAGGAATGATATACAAATTGAGAAAATTCCCACTGAAAGGAATTTAGGTGATCCTTTAACTAAGGCCTTACCTCAAAACAAGTTTGAGGGTCATGTTAGAGCCTGTGGTATTGGATACCGTAGAAATTGGCATTAGGCCAAGTGGGAGTTTGTTAGTGATATGAGAGAAGTGTCCTAAGGCAATCGCCTTATGATTGTAAATATTTATTTTAATAAATGATAATTCACTATTTGAGTATATATGTTTGTGTATTTGATTGGGATCTTAAACTCATCTACTGAATGTCCGCAATACAACTCACAGCATAAGAGAATTTGTGATGGGATCACAACTAGTGATTATCTCTAAATGTGCAAATGTTAAGTATTGAAAATATACCTAGTCGATGAATTGATAAATACGGAGACTATCAATTCTATTGAGACTAGCATGGGTTATTCTATAATCAGTTGATTCTCACTGGTTGGCGACATTGGGATGTCCGGAGATAAACATGGATGCTAGTTAAGGGAACTAGTTCATTGGAGTAACTAGCTGTAAGACTTCATATGGTTATCTATATAGATATGTCAATGAAGTTCTTACTGCGGCTTAAGTGTGATGTTCCTTTGACTTGCGGTGTTCAAGTCATCTTGGTCATGGAGACTTATACTTTAACATCTTAAGCAAGCATCTCCAAGGAGGTGTGGACCCAGGATGATTGGGTATAAGCCGAAGTGCCCGAAGATGTTTGAACAGCCTACAATGGATTCACCACTCCTTGCGAGGAAATGTATACCCAGGCCTATCGTCGGATTGTTACTCAAAGCCTCTGGCCAGAGCATATCATCTTTAGAGTGCGAGTCTCTAAAATACATGAGAGTAATTAGAAATCCAAAGGACGAGAAAGACATTACTTGGGCTAGGTGTGACGTAGTCAGTCTAGTGGGGACTGACGCAAACAGACCATGTCCTGAACCAAGTGGGTATAAGATGGTGAAGGGAATGAGGCACGATCTATTAGAGCTACTGAAAGGTTTCGAAATTCTTTCTGAGGTCAACCATTGATCTTTCGATTAATTGGGGGTCATGATGTACTACTAGGTGCCACTCATGATCGTTCTATAATTAGTAGATTATAGACGGCCAACATAAATCGAAAGCATATTTAGTCACACGCACTACGAGTAATCCGAGGGATTTAAAATGAGTTGAAAATTAGATTTTCCAATAAAGAGAAATAAGTCAAATCTGAATTTATCAGAGGCGCAATGGAAGCTAAAAATGGCTAAGTCTTTCGAAGACTTATTGGGCGAATTAAATGAGTTTAATTCGCGATCGGTTCGGCTCAGTTTGGCCGGCCAAAGAGGGTGCCAAACCCCTTTGTAGTGGCCGGCCATTAATAAGGGGATAAACCAATTTAATTGGTTTAATTAATAAAATAAATCTAGCGCGATTTGTTTTATAAATTAATGATAAAGAAATTTGTATAAATAAATTTATAGAAATTTATTCCTTTTATGGAAGTTAAAATAATCCAAGAATTGGTTTATTTTAATTTTATAAAATCAATTATGAATTGATTTTTCCATAATAAGAAAATTTATAAATTTCTTATATAATTTATTCCATAATTAAAGGAGAGGAGAATTTGTTTTATTGTAAAGTTAGTTATAATAAAACTAGGCTTAACGGAATAAGTCATAAGAAACTTTATAAGATAAATTTCTTATGATAACTAATTCCGTTAATTCCGTTAAAAGAGAGACTTGGTAAGGGAGAAGCCACTATATAAAGGAACCAAAGGCAGGCCTTGAATTCCAATCGATATAGAGCCTTCAAGAGATTAACTCTCTCCCTCTCTCTCTTATTCTCTTCCCTTCCTTTCTCCTTCTCACCTAGGGTCGGCGCCCCCTTGGGCATCCTAGGGCCGGTGCCCTTCCTTGAGAGCTAGGGCCGGCGCTCCATTCAATCTAAGAGATTGCCGTGAGCTATCAACACGAAGGAGAAGCCAACCAAGAAGAAGAAGAAGCGGATCACATCTCCTTCCTTCTCGCAATTTTGATTCCGTTAACTTGTTGGTTAGTTTCCTATTTTCTCTCTTGATCTTCTAGTTGTGCCTTTAGAGAATCTAGTAGTTCTCGTCGGCACAAAACTCGTGACTTTGCGAAGTCATCCCGAAGAGAACTCGGCGTGGACGCGAATAGAGGCGGAGCTTCCATGGGACGCTACGGTTGGATCTCGTCCCTTTCTTCGAGTTACGCGAGGTACTAAGTAAATTAATTTTACTTTTCCGCAAAGTTTTAATTTATGATTATGTCCACACATCATAAGGTTGCATGCTAGATACGTGGTTAAAATAATTTAGGAAATTATTTTATGCTAATTCTTCCACTGCACGTAAAAATTTAAAATTTTACCAACCCATATCCTTGTCAACATGCATCCGGTCCCAACAGTAAATGCGCAAGGGCTACTCGACACCCAAGGCATTTATGACCGGCGATGGACGCTTCGCTGCCCGATGCGTCATGTCGTCCGAGCCCTGTTCTATCACTTATTAAAGCATACGTCAGAGATCGAGATACGAATCACCCCGATAAGACGGGTGCAGAAGGACTCTCATAAATGGGTCAACCCCCGTCAATCCCTGGGCTTTGGGCCTGGCTGGTCACGGGGCAACCCGTACTTCTGTCCGGCTAAGCGGCTAAACCCCCGCTAGCGAGTCCGACCTCACTGGTCCCTTAGTTCGACGACTTACACAATAAGGAAGCATCCCGAGCATAGCGTCTCGTTCGGCTAGTCGAGAGATAGCTAACAGTTTGACAGAAGGAACAAACTTGAGGAGTCTGAGGAGGAATGGAAAGATTCCAATTGACATGGTAAAAAGGTTACATCGCTCAAAAACCTGGTAGCCTCAGAAGTACACAAAAGGAAAGGCAGAAAGTACAGAAGGCTTGACCTTCATTTGAATGGCTCATCGGTCACGCTGGGTAGGTCTTCACACATGTCCTCAAGACTCACTGCTGTGGGAGGCAGATCGGGAAGCAGATACCCACCAAACCTAAGTCGATGAACGATGCTTTGTCCTTGTGGCATCATTACATCCATGAATCGCTTGGAGATTTTGGCTATGTGGGCAGGGGCATTGATGCACTCTAGCCTGTACTTCTCCCGTCGGAAATCTTCGGGTCTCCTTGTAAAATCGAAGCTCTATCAACTCCGATCTGGTTGCCTCCCACTCAGACCTCTCTTACCGTAGCCGCTTGAGCTCTTCCTTCTGAGTTTGCAACAATTAATCTTTGGAGGAGAGCTTCGTGGACATATCCATTATCCTTTATGACCGGGCCAGAGCATTAGCCTCTCCGGTCTCCAGTTGGGCTCGAAGGGAGTCAAGGACAGCCGACGCCCTCTGAAGTCTAGACTTTGCGTGGGCTGACTCGGCCTGAGCTTCCGCTTGTGAGGCTCACGCTTTCCGTTCGGCATGCTTCAAGGTGGAAAGCCTGATGTTTGCTTGGGAAGTGGCCTGTTGAGCTATCTCAACTTGGCCGCGCGCTGCCTCGAGTTGTTGCCCCGCGTGGGCCAGTTGGTCTTGCATAGCCCGAACCTCCTCTCGTAAGTGGTTCAAGGTGGGCTCGTCGGCGACTAATTGGGAGTGCGCCAGCTGCGTTTGCAGTCGTTTCACCTCCCTTTCGGCCTTAGTCCGTGTTGAGCTCTGGGCCAGGAGAGACATAGAGACGCCATGGAAGTCTCCCAAGAACTGCAGGAGGAGCACCTTTCCTAGGAGTCAGAAGTGAAAGGAGCGGTGGAAGGCCTAGATCATCTATACATACCTGAGTAGCCTTGAGAAAAAAGGCGTTGGCTTTGTTGCGAGAGCCCCGAAAATAGGACTCCTCAAGCCCTTGTGCATAGCGGTCGGCTACCGACCCATACAAGGCGGAGATCCTGGTAGTGCTCGGGCAACTCGTCCGAGGGCATCTTTAGGTGATGATCTGCCCGAGAGGGCACCAAGAGGTGCATCATCAGGTCCTCGGTCGAACCCTCAGCAGAAGGAGCTCCTGATCGGTCATACATCAGGGTGTCAGAAGTGTCGGGGGTGGAAGAAGGGTTGGCGGGCGATGTGGTAACGGAAGGATCCACCGCAACAGCGGGGTTAGGGGTAATAGCAGAGGCAATTGTGGGTAGGCAAACGAGGGAGTCTTCAGCAGGAATGGCGGCTGGAAAGTCAACAGCGGGGGCCACGTAGGGAACATTGGCCAAAGAAGCAGAGCGGGCTTCTAGCTCAGGAGCTACTCTCTTTTTCTTCTTCCTCTTCTCCAGGCGTTTGCTGGAAGAAGGGAGGGACAAACCCCCTGTTGGGGAGGATGCTTGTCGGCGTTTGGAAGGAAGGCACAGTGGGACAGTTGCTGACGGAGTGGTCTCATAAGCAACAAGGACCAACCCCTGTAGAGTCGGGGTCGGGTTGGCCGGGACGATCTCTGCTACAACACCTCCTCTAGTAGCCAACATAGAGGCAATCCGAGTCTGTAGCTCGGCCCTCTCCAGCCTGAAACCTCCCTTTAGGGCCGTAGACACCAGTAGGGAAACTGTGAAAGCCAAGCAGGTTCATACATGACTAGGAGATGTACCTGGCAGACACCGGGAGACTTACCCGGGTCGGATAAAGAAGGGGTGGGGCTCGGGCTAAGACCGAAGGTGAAAAGAATCCCCTCCTTTAGCAGAAGTCTGCCGTGGAAGTGCCTGTCCTCCAGCTCGGCGGTGACATTCAAGTAGGCGGCGGAAGTGCGATAGTGTCGAGGGAGAGTCTCGGAAACGGGAAGTCCCTCGACCCAAGTGGAGGGCCAGCCGGGGGCGGGGATGGGCCCGTTGAAGAAGTACCGTTCTTTCCAGTCTTTGTGAGAAGTGGGCATGTTCAGGAGGAAGGAAGCTTTGGCTCTGGCCTGGAAGAAGAAATCACCCACTTCTTGCTATTTGGGGTAAAAGAGATAATGGAAGTTCTCCGGTACTAGAGGAATCCGGAGAAGCGAGAAAACAATGGTCGAGCCATACATCAGACGTACGGCATTGGGGGCTAGCTGGGGCAAAGGAATTTGGATGTAGCTGCAGATGGAGGCAATGAAAGGATGGATGGGGAAACGGAGGCCAGCCTGATGGTGATCCCGAGACAAGGTAATGTAGCCCAAGGGGGCAGAATTCGGGCGTTTGTGTGACTCAGGCAGGAGTAGGTGGTGATCGGCGGGGATCAAGAAGTCTGACTTCATTTGGTCTAGGTCATGGGCAGTAAGGGTGATTATCATTGTGGAGTACCAGGGCCGAGACGGAGGGGGAGACGAAGAAGAAGAGTCCATCGAATAGGGAGGAGGCGGGAAGCTAACCGGTAAAAGAAGTAGTCGAAGAAGAACCGAGACAAAGCAGCTGTCGCAACCAAAACGACACTCGAGGCGGCCGAGAACAACAAGACAGCTGCAAACGCGTGAGGAAGAACAAGAGGACAAGAGGTTTCATTTATGGAAGTGGGCGAGGAGCACCAGTCGTACGATGAGCGACTGGGAGAAACGTGCGACCCAGCCAAGGTCGTCTGATCAGACTCGGGTAATACTCGAGATGACGGAATACGAGTACTTTAGAATATTTACGGTAGATGACAGCCTTCCCTACTGAGGGGCGCGCCAAGCTCGGACCAAATTTGAGGTCCAGTCAGTCGGACTGCGTGCATCCTTCGACTAGACTTGAGGGAGATGCTTATGATCCCGGGCCAGCTTACGTGTGATCTGGCCCGGCAGCCTGGCGCCCATTCAGAAGAGAGGTGGCTAGTGAGCTGAACAACCTCGTTAGATGGGAGGCCAGTGGACTAAGGCCTCCTGGCCTTCTGCGTAGCAACCCACATAGTCCTCTCCTAAGTCAAATGGCTTATGACTCACCTAGGCTTGGTTTCCTGCCGACGATTGGCGGCCCACGTTCCGGGAATAAGCCCGAGCCGAAGGAGATGTTGCTCAGTGCCCCAGTCGGCACCCTCCTAGGCCCTCAGCCGGCCTCCTTACTTAGTGGCCCAGTCGGCACCCTCCTAGGCCCTCAGTCGGCATCCTTACTCAGTGCCCCAGTCGACACCCTTCTAGGCCCTCAGCTGGCCTCCTTGTTCAGTGCCCCAGTCGGCACAACCATTCCCTGACACCGGACTACCAGAAGTTGTACAAAGTCGGCGCAGGACCGAAGCTGTTCTGGTCTCAAGTGGCGGATATCTCGCCGAGATTTGATCTTCCTACCACCTCTTGTCCCCCCATACGTCGACCACATGCTTTGGTGTCAGGCCAAGCGACGCCCAATGGCGCCAATCCATAAGTTGGCAGTGCCCCTTCCCTTAATACAGCATGTGCCTCTTTACCCTGCCACCCCCTTAGACAGGCATTACCCTGTACTCGCTATATGACAAAGGGTGTGTAACGACCCGGAAAATTGTCTCAATATTTTCTTTAAAAATATTGACCATGCCTAGATAGATTCTCGAGGAATGTAGGGACACTAGTATAAACCTTAGCATGATGATCCATGATTTTCGATATAGAATAAGAAGATAATTGCTAATGGGCCTTATATGGGCTTTTCCGGTACCATGGTTATTAATGGATTTTAGGTGAAAATTAATATAAATAGAAATGGGTATAAATTAGGAATATTAACATGGCTATTGGTAGGCCTTAGGGGGCATTGCCGAAAATAAAAGGAAAAATAAAATAAAAATAAAGTACATGCACCAAGGATTGAACCTTAGACCTATGGTACCACCATGCATGTACTAACCAATTCACCTAGCAAGGGAGTGCTAGTAGAGAATGAAGTGGATTTTGGTTAAGGCTTAGGGAAAATGAAGAGTCACCATGTGAAGAAGATGAAAAGGCACTTGTGAAGAGATAAAAGGGCATTATAAATGGATTTTTCTTTCTCCTTCTTCCACCCCACCGAAATCCATCTCCTCCTTCCTTCTTCTTCTAGCCGAAACCCACAAGGGTTTCCCCTTTGGAAAAACTTCACAAGAAGGCTTAATCTTCAAGATCTAAGGGCTATCTACAAGGCTACAAAGGGCTAAGGGTGATCAAGGGACAACAAGGTCTTCATCATCTTCTCTTTTTAAGGTCTACAAACCAAGATAACCCAATGTAAGACCCTCTCACCTGTGGTATAATGGTTTTTCAAGTTGATTTCATGATATAAGAATTTGTTTGGACTACATGTGAAGAAAACTAGGGCTAGGGCTTGTTAAGGGGTTTCGGCCAAGGCTTAAAAGGGGGCTTAGGGATGATGTAAACTCTTATTCATGCTCCTTAATGTTTGATTATGATATGTAAAGTATGGATTATGACTTAGGGAAAGTTTGTGGCACCCTAAAGCCTTGAGGGTTTCGGCCACCCTCCATGTCCTATGGTTAGATTTAAAATTTAACCATTCAAGCATGTTTATATGTTCCTCTACGATCTAATGGATATTGATTGTGTGTTATATGAATTTTTCCCATGGAACTAGGTCCTTGGGGTTTCGGCCAAGAGGAATTCTAGGGCAAGGAAATTAGGGTTAGCTCGAATTATGGGGCTTAAGGGCTTCCTATGGTTTAGTATGAAATGTATGAGTTATATTTTACTCATGGAACCTTTTATGTTAATTGAATGATGGAGCCACCTTCTATGGGACTTTCGGCCAACCTTGAAATTTAGGGTTTGGGTTGGGTTAAGACCACAAGGATGCATGTTTATAGGGTACTATGATGGATGTGTATGTTTAAGTATGTTGGAAGAATTTTATGCCAATTAAAACCCTAGCTTATGTGTCATGACTTGTATGTTAGGTCATTTGTTATGATGATTCACAAATGTTTGGACTATGTGCTATGAACCTAAGGAAATGTATCATGTATGAAAGGCTCTAGGCTTGTTTTCCTATGTACCATGACCATGCATGTTTTATGAATTATGATGCTAATTATGTAGGTATGCCATGACTTATGAATGATATGTATGTATGCCATGATTTATGAATGATATGTATGTATGCCATGCTTTGTGAAGGACATGTATGTACGCCATGCTTTATGAATAATATGTACGTATGTTATGTTTAAGAATGAAGATGATAAATGAAAATGATAATCATGCCTCTAAGACAAAATGAGATAAAGCATGGCATACCTTATGAATAAGGATAATGAATGATGATGAATGTTCATTCCTTTAAGGCATCATGATGTTAAGTATGAATGATGAAATGTTAAGTATGTTTATGTCATGCTAAGGGATGGGCACCTTAAGAACGCCGCGGTTTTGGACTACCGACTATGCTGTCCACGGTTTTGGAACTACCGCAGTTGTTCCTACTCTTATGCTATGTTTCATGAAACAAGATTATGTTTATGTCATGAATGTCTATGAATGATGAAGCATGCAAAGTTATTTTACTTTATGAATGGGCAAGTACCGGACCGAAGTAAGGGTCCAAGGGATGGGCACCTTAAGAACGCCCCGGTTCTGGACTACCGACTATGCTGTCCACGGTTCTGGCACTACCGAAGCTGTGCAACAGGGATAGGCACCTTAAGAACGCCCCGGTTCTGGGACTACCGACTATGCTGTCCTTACCCTAGTATGTCGAGACTAGCTACCTCATATTTACTTAGGGATGCGCGCACATGATGTATGTATTGGTACAAGCCGGGGACCCCAATGATGTTATGATTATGTTTAAGTATTTAAAAGTATGATTTTAAAAAATTAAGCATCCTTATGTATATGCATTTGACTCATGCATTCATTCATGTTATGCATTATGCCATGATGGAAAATGTTATATGTTTATGTTTTATGTTTATATCTATGCCATGTATCATGTCATGCTAAGTATGTTTTATGTTTATCTCTATGCCATGTATCATGTCATGCTAAGTATGTTTTATGTTATCTCTATGCCAAGTATCATGTCATGCTAAGTATGTTTTATGTTATCTCTATGCCATGTATCATGCCATGCTAAGTATGTTTTATGTTATCTCTATGCCATGTATCATGCCATGCTAAGTATGTTTTATGTTTATATTGTTGGGACCGGGTGCATGTCGACAAGGATACGAGTTCGTAAAATTTTAAATTTTTACGTGCAGCGGAAGAATTTACATAAAATAATTTTCTAAATTATTTTAACTTCGTATCTAGCATGCAATCTTATGGTGTGTTGACATAATCATAAAATAAAACTTTGTGGAAAAGTAAACTAATTTACTTTGTACCTCGCGTAACTCGAAGTAAGGGACGAGATCCAACCGTAGCGTCCCTTGGAAGCTTCGCCTCTATTCGCGTCCACGCCGAGTTCTCTTCGGGATGACTTCGCAAAGTCACGAGTTTTGTAACGACGAGAACTACTAGATCCTCGGAAGGCACAACTAAGAAGATCAAGAGAAGAAAAGGAAACTAACCAACGAAGTAACGGAATCGAATTCCAAGAGAGAGGGAGATGTAATCCGCTTCTTCTTCTTCTTGGTTGGTTTCTTCTTCTCCTTGAAGCTCACGGCAACACCTTGCCTTGGTGTAGGTTGGGCGCCGGCTCTAATGGAGCTAGGGTGGCCGCCGGCCCTAATGGAAGGGAGGGGGAAGGAGGAGAGAAGAGAAGAGAGAGAGGGAGAGCTCTATTTCGATTATCCAAATCTTAGGAATCCAAGGCTTGCCTATGGTTCCTTATATAGTTACTTCTCCCATACCAAGTCTCCTCTTAACCGAATTAACGGAATTAGTTATCATAAGAAATTTATCCTATAAATTCTCTTATGAATTATTCCGTTTAAACATAGTTTATTATAACTAACTTTATAATAAAACTAATTAGTTATCATAAGAAATTTATCTTATAAATTCTCTTATGAATTTTATTATAACTAACTTTATAATAAAACTAATTAATTATCATAAGAAATTTATCCTATAAATTCTCTTATGAATTATTCCGTTTAAACCAAGTTTTATTATAACTAACTTTATAATAAAACTAATTAGTTATCATAAGAAATTTATCCTATAAATTCTCTTATGAATTTTATTATAACTAACTTTATAATAAAACTAATTAATTATCATAAGAAATTTATCCTATAAATTCTCTTATGAATTATTCCGTTTAAACCAAGTTTTATTATAACTAACTTTATAATAAAACTAATTAATCTCTCCTTTTATTATGGAATAAATTTTATAAGAAATTTATAAACTTTCTTATTATGGAAAAATCAATTCATAATTGATTTTATAAAATTAAAATAAACCAATTCATGGATTATTTTAACTTCCATAAAAAGAATAAATTTCTATAAATTTATTTATATAAATTTCTTTATACAAATTTATTTATCCATAATTTATAAAATAAATCGCGCTAGATTTACTTTATTAATTAAACCAAAATTAATTGGTTATCTCCCAATAGGTGGCCGGCCAACCAAGGAGGGTTGGCACCCTCTTTGGCCGGCCCAAACCGAGCCGAACCAACGCGAATTAAACTCATTTAATTCGCCCAAAAAGCCTTCAAAAGACTTAGCCATTTTTAGCTTCCATTGCGCCTCTGATTAACTCAGATTCGACTTATTTCTCTTGATCGGAAAATCAATTTTCAACTCGTTTTAAATCCCTCGGATTACTCGTAGTGCGTGTGACTAAATAGGCTTTCGATTTATGTTGGCCGTCTATAATTAACCAATTATAGAACGATCATGAGTGGCACCTAGTAGTACATCATGATCCCCAATTAATCGAAAGATCAACGGTTTGACCCCAGAAGAAATTATTCTGAAACCCTTCAGCAGCTCTAATGAATCGTGCCTCATTCCCTTCACCATCTTATACCCACTTGGTTCAGGACACGGTCTATTTGTGTCAGTCCCCACTAGGCTGACTACGTCACACCTAGCCCAAGTAGTGTCTTTCTCGTCCTTTGGATTTCTAGTTACTCTCATGTATTTTAGAGACTCGCACTCTAAACATGATATACTCTGGCCAGAGGTTTTGAGTAACAATCCGACGATAGGCCTGGGTATACATCTCCTCGCAAGGAGTGGTGAATCCTTTGTAGGCTGTTCAAACATCTTCGGGCACTTCGGCTTATACCCAATCATCCTGGGTCCACACCTCCTTGGAGATGCTTGCTTAAGATGTTAAAGTATAAGTCTCCATGACCAAGATGACTTGAACACCGCAAGTCAAAGGAACATCGCACTTAAGCCGCAGTAAGAACTTCATTGACATATCTATATAGATAACCTATGAAGTCTTACAGCTAGTCACTCCAATGAACTAGTTCCCTTAACTAGCATCCATGTTTATCTCCGGACATCCCAATGTCACCAGCCAGTGAGAATCAGCTGATTAGAGAATAACCCATGCTAGTCTCAACAGAATTGATAGTGTCCGTATTTATCAATTCATCGACTAGGGATATTTTCAATACTTCACATTTGCACATTTAGAGATAATCACTAGTTGTGATCCCATCACAAATTCTCTTATGCTGTGAGTTGTATTGCGGACATTCAGTAGATGAGTTTAAGATCCCAATCAAATACAAAACATGTATACTCAAATAGTGAATTATCATTTATTAAAATAAATGTTTACAATCATAAGGCGATTGCCTTAGGACACTTCTCTCATATCACTAACAAACTCCCACTTGGCCTAATGCCAATCGCTACGGTATCCAATACCACAAGCTCTAACATGACCCTCAAACTTGCTCTGAGGCAAGGCCTTTGTTAAAGGATCCGCTAAATTCCTTTCAGTGGGAATTTTCTCAATTTGTATATCATTCCTACTTATAATCTCTCTGATCAGATGATAGCGGCGAAGCACGTGTTTGGATCGCTGATGAGACCTTGGTTCCTTTGCTTGTGCAATAGCTCCATTGTTGTCGCAGTAAACCGGCACTGCATCATCAATGGTTGGAACCACGCCAAGTTCGGAGACGAACTTCTTGATCCAGACTGCTTCCTTTGCTGCTTCCGAAGCTGCGATATATTCCGCTTCCGTGGTGGAATCCGCTACGGTGTCTTGTTTGGAACTTTTCCAACTTACTGCGCCTCCATTCAAATAAATACGTATCCAGACTGAGATTTGGAGTCATCCTTATCTGTCTGGAAACTGGCATCTGTATACCCACGTATTACCATATCTCCTTCTCCATATATTAGGAACACATCCTTAGTTCTTCTTAAGTACTTAAGGATTGTCTTAACAGCCGCCCAATGATCCATTCCTGGATCCGACTGGTATCTGCTTGTGACGCTCAAAGCATACGATACATCGGGCCTTGTACATAACATAGCATACATGATAGATCCTATCGCGGATGCATAGGGAATCTTGTTCATGCAAATCCTCTCGTCTTCTGTGCGCGGACACATAGACTTTGAAAGGTTGATCCCATGCCTGATGGGAAGGTAACCTTTCTTGGATTCCGACATGCTAAACCTTTTTAGCACTCGGTCTATATATGTAGACTGCGAAAGACCAAGCAACCGTTTTGATCTATCTCTATAGATTCTAATCCCAAGGATATAGGTTGCTTCTCCCAGGTCTTTCATGGAGAAAGTTTTGGACAACCAAATTTTAACTGTCTGTAAGACTGATATATCGTTTCCTATAAGTAAGATGTCATCGACATATAATACTAGGAATACGACTGCACTCCCACTAACCTTCTTGTACACACAAGGTTCGTCTGGATTTTGTGAGAAATCAAACTTTTGATTGTCTCATCAAAACGGATGTTCCAGCTCCTAGATGCTTGCTTCAGTCCATATATGGATCGTCGAAGCTTGCATACTTTGGTTTTATCAACCGATGTGAAACCTTCAGGTTGTATCATGTATACATCCTCAAGCAGGTTTCCGTTAAGGAAAGCTGTTTTCACATCCATTTGCCATATCTCATAATCATAATGAGCTGCTATGGCTAGGAGCATCCGAATGGATTTAAGCATAGCTACTGGCGAATAGGTTTCGTCATAATCAATTCCTTGCTTCTGACGATATCCTTTTGCCACTAATCTAGCCTTAAAGGTAACAACATTACCTTCCATGTCGGTTTTCTTCTTGAAAACCCACTTGCACCCTATGGGCTTAATCCCTTCAGGTGGGTTAACCAAGTCCCATACTTGGTTTTCGTACATGGAATCCATTTCCGACTTCATGGCCTCAAGCCATTTGTCCCTTTCTGAACTTTTCAGAACATCTTCATAACTGATAGGTTCGTCATCGCTTATGAGTAACACGTCGTTCGATTCACTTATGAGAAATCCGTATCTCTCTGGAATATTGCGTGTCCTATCAGATCTACGAAGAGGTGGTGTAGTTTTAGGTTCAACTGATAGCTCATCATTATGAGGTATTGGTTGTGGATCTAGACTAGGTGTCTCTGTAATGTCTATTGGAGTTTCTTGAACTTCATCAAGTTCAATCCCACTCCCACTGTTTTCTTGTAAAAGAAATTCTTTTTCCAGAAATACAGCATGCCTTGAAACAAACACCTTTTGTTCCAAGGGATGATAGAATTGGTAACCCTTCGTTTCCTTAGGGTATCCAATAAATAGACATTTATCAGACTTAGCATCCAATTTGTCTGATACAATCCGCTTCACATAAGCAGGACAACCCCATATCTTAAGGTGAGTTAAGTGGGGTTTCTTACTATTCCATGTCTCATATGGAGTAGTAGAGACTACCTTGGTCGGGACTCTGTTTAGCAAGTAAACAGCTGTCTTAAGTGCATAGCCCCAAAAGGATTTTGGAAGAGTTGCATGATTCATCATCGACCTAACCATGTCCATCAAGGTTCGGTTGCGCCTCTCAGATACACCATTATGCTGTGGTGTATACGGCGGAGTCCATTGGGATAATATCCCATTGTCCCTAAGATAATCTTGAAACTCTTGACTTAAGTATTCACCACCCCGATCGGATCGAAGTATTTTAATACTTTTGCCAAGCTGTTTCTCTACTTCATTTCTGAACTCTTTGAATTTCTCAAAGGCTTCAGATTTGTGTTTCATCAAGAACACGTACCCGAATCGTGAGTGATCATCGATAAAGGTGATGAAGTAGCTATAGCCTCCTTGTGCAAGAGTTGACATTGGTCCACATACATCAGTATGTATTAGACCAAGCAATTCTCCCACTGGATTACCTTTTCCGGAAAAGGGTAATTTGGTCATCTTGCCTTTTAAGCATGATTCGCATGTATCAAATGAATCGGGTTCAAATGATTCCAAAATTCCACATCGGTGTAATTCGGTCATGCGTTTCTTACTTACATGGCCAAGACGACAATGCCAAGTGTAGGAGTCTATTCGATTATCTATTCGAGCACGTTTGTTGCTAACTTCGATATTGAAAACGTCACTGGATAAATCTAACGTGTAGATACCATTGCACAAAGTTCCATTCCCATAAAGAACGCCATTTAAAGTTATGTAACAACAATTGTTACTAAAAGTTAAATGATAACCCTTTTCATTCAAACATGAAATAGATACAATGTTCTTTATTAACGAAGGAACAAAATAACAATTATCCAATTCTAAGACACGTCCAGTGGGGAGCTTTAGCAAATATGTTCCGATGGCAACAGCAGCAATCTTTGCTCCGTTTCCAACTCGCAAATTCGCTTCTCCTTTGACGAGTCTTCTTCTATTCCTTAGCCCTGTATGTATTACATATATGTGAGCTACACCCAGTATCAAGTACCCATGTGTTTGAGGAAATAGAGTGACATTCAATAACGAAGATACTTGAAGAGGATGGGGCATCGGATGCCTTCTCTTTCAAGGACTCAAGATAAACCTTGCAGTTTCTTCGCCAGTGACCCTCCTTGCCACAGTGATGGCAAGTGCCTTTTAGGGTATTTTCAGTCTTTTTGGCCTTTTTCTTCTTTCCCTTATTCTGTTCTTTGGCCTTCCTCTTAGAACCTTTCTTCGAGGAACCAACTAACAGTACCGTCTTTTGATCCTGCTTCACAGAAGGCTCTACAGTCTTCAGCAGGTTGAGCAACTCAGGAAACTGGTCTGGAGTTGCATTTTCAGGAGGACGGTTGGGAAGTTGATCTTCAAGGACATAAGCAAGCTTCTCTGCCTTGAGGACTATCCTCAGGTTTCGAAGCCAGTCCATGAAGTTTGGCCCAGTCAGTTTATTGGTGTCCAAAATGGAACGCAAGTTTAGGGAAGACATGATCGAGTGATTATCCTAGAAATACAAATTGAGATTATGTGAGAAGAATGATTAAAGAATGTATCATCATACATAAATTAAATCCTATTTATTTTACGAATTGAGTCACCCTTATTATCAATTCGGGAGATCGTAGGAACATCTCCAAATAGGTTGATATCCAACCATAGATAAGAACAACCATGACTGTGGCCATCAAGTTTTCTTAGCTATGAAGGTAGGTAATTATACCGATTACACATCACATATATGTAACTATCACATTATGCTATCAACTAATTGAATGTTTGCATAAACATTGGGTTGTTAACTCATTAACAAGTATGCAACATATACATAGCACCCAACTGCACCTCTCTTTACATCGACCTTGGCTGTGGCACAACAAATCGATGCTCCAAGCTTAAGGCTGACCCATTAATCAAGAAATAGTTTTAATATGGTTGGAGCTCATTCAACCGCTTAGTCAGGCTTGGATGTGTCCAACAACCAAAACTAATGATTGACCTCTGACTCCAACTATATTATTCATAAACTAATTCCATGGTTTGAACATGTTGAGGTTCAAGTCGGGCATGGATGTGTCCATCAACCCAAACGAGAAACAAAACTCCGATTCTAACCATATTAATGGAAGGTGTTGGCCTTAATATTTTGTAAGGGGTTTTGGGTCTCATCCTTTCTTTTCTAAGCACATTCATGACATAGAATTATGTCATGACTAACGATTTCCTTAATTAAGTATGTATGTGACTTAAGTTATCAAGTCTCATTAATTGAATTAGGAACCGGATTTCCTAATTCCAATTTCATACTTAATTAAAGGAATTGTTTTGGGAAACAATTTCCTAAATTGTCATAATTAATTTCGGAAATAATATGTTCAAGACTTTGATTTCTCTAAATCAAATCTTATTAAATTAAGAGACAAATCCCTTAATTCAACTACATATTATTTTCATGAAAATCTCATTTAAGAAACTCTATAGGAAACCATTTTCCTAATTAATTTTGGAGACAACAATATGTAAGAGCATCACCTCTTAAACATATTTTATTCATGGATTTAATTAATTACAACAAATTATTTTCTAAGGGTGGCTCCCCGAGGCTCAGATACCCAAAGAAAAGTAATTTGTTGTAAATCCAATTTGGCTCCCCGAGGCTCAATCCAAATCAAACATGACAATTTCAATTAAAAATTGGGAAATTAAATTACAACAACTAACTTTAAATTGGACGGCTCCCCGAGGCTCAATCCAAAATAAAGAATTTTGTTGTCAATTTAAAAACCAATTCAAATTTAATTGTCAATTAACTGTCCATGAATNTAAACTTAAATCCTTAGGAAACATAAGGCTAAACTCCAAGATGATGAACCACAACCAAATGAAGGATGAAATCCAGAAAAAAACGTCAATTTTCTTCATTAAAATTGTATCGATTCTCTCGCATATCCCACATATTAGTAGAAAAAAATTGCAGTTCACAATAGAAAGAAATGACCATAAAATCTACGGCAATTTACCAAAGGGCGTACGTAACAATACGAAATTACCAAAGGGCGTCCCATGGTTTCTATGTTACCAAAGGGCGCAGCCCTTTAAGTGAACTTCCTATTATACCCTTGGCGCCACAATAGACCTTTTCCATTCCCATTTTCGAGACATCCGAACCACTTTTGCAGTAAAATAAGAATATGTGGTTCGGATGGCAAGGTCATTCTATCTCTCACCGCGAAAACGTAAATGGTATTGTTGAAGGAGGACATTGTGCGTGCCCTAGTTGTGCTTTAGTCGTTTGCTACTCCCTCGAATCCCTCCGCCCAACCAAAACCTAGGCTCCTATACAGGAAAGTGGTAGTGTGTGATCCTGAGGCTGCTTGAAGTGTTAACGTTGAAGTTGATACTGCTCGGCACAATCAAAGTAGGATTTAGGATTTCTGCAGGTTTGATTTTCATAATAATGGCAGGTAAAAGGTCTGTGGGTGGTTCCTCATCGTCTTCTTCATTGGCATTAATCACCAAGGTATGTGATATTGTTTATACTTAATTTTGCTGAATAAACACTGCTTGTGATATTGTTTAAACTTATTTTTACTGAATAAACACTGCTTGTGATATTGTTTATACTTATTTTTGCTGAATAAATTTGTAATGTATAAAAACTGTAGGGTTCAGATGAGTTTGGGAAAAAATTACATTGGTGCAGTGTTTTAGGCCATTTTAAACATTTTGTTGAAGCATTTGAAATTTTAAAAGATCAACACATTGCGAAGATCAAAGTGTCGCCCTTCAGTATTTTCTTGGACATTCAAGAATTGCAGCATATCCGGGGAATTTTGGTTAATATATTTGAAAGTTGGGATTCAACCTCGCAAGTTTTTAAATTCTCAGGTAATAGTTTTAATTATGAATTATAAACAGTATCTATAGTAAGATAAAACTTGGATATAGTTGGCCTTAAATGATTGATATTTGATCAATTTAAATGAGTGAATTTAAGGTGAAATTCACTTCAGGTCGGTAGGCCTGAAATTATTTCATTTCAGGCCTACCGAGGGCCTGAAGTGAATTTACTTCAGGCCCTAGGTAGGCCTGAAATGAATTCATTTCAGGCCCAACGAGAAATAAATTGAAGCCTATATTGTTGATGATAACTAAATATTTTAATTGTTTCAGGTGTACCGGTTGCGTTCACCAGACGAGATGTTGCTTTGGTACTGGGTATAGTGGATCGTGGAGTTTCGATCCCTATTAATTCAACTGAAGCATCGGGTGACCTCTATCGTACTTACTTCTCAAAAGAAAAATAACCTACTAGAACAAGAATTGAGGACTTACTTAAACATTATTCTAAAAGTGTTGATCAGAGGATGATGTGTTATTAGTTTGTAAATTTTATATTTTGTATATATTTGTTTGTGTTTTATTTTCGTCTAGTACATATAAGGTCCCTCTAGGGCTTGTAGATATAGTAGATGATTATGACAATCTTGGTAGATTCAACTGGGTGGAAGCTATCCATAAATTTTTGTCTCCCCAATTACCTAAGATTGGGGAATTATTTTCATCAAGTCAAGGAAATCAGAGGACCACAAACCTCCCTTATGTAAAGGGATTTGCTGGGCTTTTGGCAGTGAGTAGAATTTACCTAAATTATATTTTATAATATTTTACTGTTATTAATGTATTTGGCTGGAAAACTTTGTGTAGGCATGGTTTTTGGAGCATGTACCCATTCAAAAACCATACAATGTTGAAGGACCCCGAATAAATAAGTGGAGGAATATTCCTTCGCATATTAGTAGGGTGAGGGACCTTGTCAACCAAATCAGCTCCGAAGAGGTAATTATTGTAAACTGTGATCTATGTTAGTTTATGTTTGTTAGTTTGATATAGAGGCAGTAAAATTTGTGTACTTGGTAATTGACAGGTGATTGTTGAAATAATTCCTAACCTACATGAAAACATATTGTTTGAGAACCTTGAGATTGGGGATGACATTCCACAGCCAATAGCGACGTCACAAGGACATGACACAGAAGATGTAAGGCCATGTGGTGAATGCATTCTTAAAGACGCCCTAATCAAGGAGCTAACAGAGGAGAATATATGTTTGAATGAATGGGTTAAGGAATTACTTTCAATTATTGAAAAAAAGGGCATGGAGGCTCAAGAAAGCTATCTTGTAGTCAGTCCTCTTTCTGATCCAGTATCTTGTAGAACAAGGAGAGGACGTGACCGAACTCGGTATGATTACAGGGATACTCCAATTGAGAGTCCAGTATGGCACCAACTATTACATAAGGGGAAGCGGAGAAAGGAACAAATATCAAATATCATGGACAAGGGAAAAAGGAAACTTAGTGAGGAGGATATGGATGAAGCAAGAGAAACCATTACTGTAATGGAAGTCATGTCTGAAGAAGATATAGAGGAGGAGAAAAGAAGGACCTTCGAACTATACAAAATGAGGCTTCAAGGCATTGATGTATGTGACTTATTTTCATATTAATTACGTCAAATTTATTGAATTTGGTCATTAATTAGTTTGGTGTAAATTGTATCGATGTAGTTTGTGAAGAAGCATTTTATGAAGTCGAAGAAGAAAAATCAAGATAAAGAAGTGGCCTACGTGATAAATAAATTGGAGAACCTAAAGTAAGTTATGAAACATAGTTTAGTTAATATATTTGGGGCTTTAATATATAATCTTATCAATTAACTTGGCAGGTTGGATAATGAATTTATCTGAGAGGATGCACCCTTTGCTTTGAAAATGCATTCAAAGGGTTGGGCACATAAAAATTTGTTGGTGGATAATAAATTTGTAGTTGTATAGGCGTAAGACGTTTATAGAAGATAACTGATAAATATTGGTACTTAGTGTGCACATAAAAATCCACTGATATAGCCTTGGTGATAGAGCAAGATTAGAGGGTTGGGCACCCAAAATCTCATCTCCTATCTCAACCCTAACTACTGATCTAGGTTTTTCAGAATTCCAGATATGGGAGGTCCATCAGTGAGTTTTGCTCAAAACTCACTGATAGACCTAATCCACTGATATAGCCTTGGTGATACAGCAAGATTAGAGGGTTGGGTACCCAAAATCTCATCTCCTATCTCAACCCTAACTACTGATCTAGGTTTTTCAGAATTCCAGATATGGGAGGTCCATCAGTGAGTTTTGCTCAAAACTCACTGATAGACCTAAACCACTGATCTAGCCTTGGTGATACAGCAAGATTAGAGGGTTGGGCACCCAAAATCTCATCTCCTATCTCAACCCTAACTACTGATCTAGGTTTTTCAGAATTCCAGATATGGGAGGTCCATCAGTGAGTTTTGCTCAAAACTCACTGATAGACCTAAACCACTGATCTAGCCTTGGTGATACAGCAAGATTAGAGGGTTGGGCACCCAAAATCTTATCTCCTATCTCAACCCTAACTACTGATCTAGGTTTTTCAGAATTCCAGATATGGGAGGTCTATCAGTGAGTTTTGCTCAAAACTCACTGATAGACCTAAACCACTGATCTAGCCTTGGTGATACAGCAAGATTAGAGGGTTAGGCACCCAAAATCTCATCTCCTATCTCAACCCTAACTACTGATCTAGGTTTTTCAGAATTCCAGATATGGGAGGTCCATCAGTGAGTTTTGCTCAAAACTCACTGATAGACCTAATCCACTAATATAGCCTTGGTGATACAGCAAGATTAGAGGGTTGGGCACCCAAAATCTCATCTCCTATCTCAACCCTAACTACTGATCTATGTTGGTGCAGGTTGCACTAATGGTCAAACTCAGGTTTTGATGTATGGCAAAGTGGTTAAAGTTAGGGTTGTTGGTATTTGACCTCTTTACTAAGTGTGCAGGGTTGAAAGACTTAGGACCAGACACCAGGCTGAAGTCCAGGATGGTTGAGTCCTGGCGGGAAGTCCGGTTGGGTCCGCGGGACCTGACAACTGGCTGAAGACCAAGTTGGTTGTGACTTGGCAGGAAGACCAGGGTGGTTGAGCCTTGGCAGGAAGTCCTGGTGGGTCAAGAAGTCAAGTAGAGCTGCGCGAGGTAAATGAGGTAAGTCACTGGAGGAGCGAACCAGTGAGGACGCGTTTCCCGTCAAGGGAACAGTAGGCGTCGGTTCGACCTAGGGCTCCATTTTGGAGACCAAAGTCAGAACCAAGACAGCTAAGGCTGTATAAAATAATAATTGTTTTATTGTGTTTCGGACTAACCCTGGATGCAGGACCAAAGGAACGTGTGTCTGCAGCTCAGTGAGCCTCAAAGGAGTGAGGCAGCAGCTGAGTAGGGCGCCCTGAGTGTATAGGGCGCCTCCAAGGTGAACAAGAAACAAGTAAGGCAAAAAGGTGTACGGCTAACAGCTGGCCGAGGCGCCCTCTGCAGCCAGGGCGCCCTCAGCAGCCAGGGCGCCCTCAGGTCCAAGGCGCTTCGCGCCTACGCCAGCGAGGCCGATCAAATCTATCCAACCGAGAAGACCGGGTCAACGAGGGCGCCCTCAGCGACCAGGGCGCCCCAGAGGTCAAACTTCATCCCTATTTAGGCGGGATAAAGCTTGACCGAGCAAACTGCGGATCGGATGACACTTGGCAGGGCGCCCCCGACGTCCAGGGCGCCCTAGGGGCTATAAATAGCACCTCTCGACCCCAAGCTTCAAATCAACGTTGTACCAAAGCTTCCACGCTCCTCTGCTGCAGTCTGTGCTCTGACTCGACGCTGTCCGACCGCTGCTGAAAGATCGCTCCCAACAACCGAGCTGCTTCAGATAAATCTAAGTTGTTGGGTAACGCAATTTTTATTTATTGCATTTAATTACTTGAAAGTGTGGGGTTGTCACACTTTCAATTCTTTTGTACTCGCCTACTCTATCGGGGTTTACCGGTAGAGAGTTTTAGTGGATTGCCCAACGGAAAGGTCAGAGGGACCTGGGCCTTCGAGTAGGAGTCGCCGAAGGCTCCGAACGAAGTAAAACTATATGTGTCGTTTGTATTGGTATTTCGTTCGTGCTTTATTATTTTTCCGCTGTGCACGCTTTTTAAAGCGCTCTAATTTTTTTAAAGTCACGTGATTCACCCCCCCCCCCTCTCACGTGCATCGATCCTACAATCTAGGTTTTTCAGAATTCCAGATATGGGAGGTCCATCAGTGAGTTTTGCTCAAAACTCACTGATAGACCTAAATCACTGATCTAACCTTGGTGATACAGCAAGATTAGAGGGTTGGCCACCCAAAATCTCATCTCCTATCTCAACCCTAACTACTGATCTAGGTTTTTCAGAATTCCAGATATGGGAGGTCCATCAGTGAGTTTTGCTCAAAACTCACTGATAGACCTAAACCACTGATCTAGCCTTGGTGATACAGCAAGATTAGAGGGTTGGGCACCCAAAATCTCATCTCCTATCTCAACCCTAACTACTGATCTAGGTTTTTCAGAATTCCAGATATGGGAGGTCCATCAGTGAGTTTTGCTCAAAACTCACTGATAGACCTAATCCACTGATATAGCCTTGGTGATACAGCAAGATTAGAGGGTTGGGCACCCAAAATCTCATCTCCTATCTAAACCCTAACTACTGATCTAGGTTTTTCAGAATTCCAGATATGGGAGGTCCATCAGTGAGTTTTGCTCAAAACTCACTGATAGACCTAAACCACTGATCTAGCCTTGGTGATACAGCAAGATTAGAGGGTTAGCCACCAAAAATCTCATCTCCTATCTCAACCCTAACTACTGATCTAGGTTTTTCAGAATTCCAGATATGGGAGGTCCATCTCCTATCTCAACCCACTGATCTAGCCTTGGTGATACAGCAAGAATAGAGGGTTGGGCACCCAAAATCTCATCTCCTATCTCAACCCTAACTACTAATCTAGGTTTTTCAGAATTCCAGATATGGGAGGTCCATCAGTGAGTTTTGCTCAAAACTCACTGATAGACCTAATCCACTTATCTAGCCTTGGTGATACAGCAAGATTAAAGGGTTGGGCACCCAAAATCTCATCTCCTATCTCAACCCTAACTACTGATCTAGGTTTTTCAGAATTCCAGATATGGGAGGTTCATCAGTGAGTTTTGCTCAAAACTCACTGATAGACCTAATCCACTGATATAGCCTTGGTGATACATCAAGATTAGAGGGTTGGGCACCCAAAATCTCATCTCCTATCTCAACCCTAACTACTGATCTAGGTTTTTCAGAATTCCAGATATGGGAGGTCCATCAGTGAGTTTTGCTCAAAACTCACTGATAGACCTAATCCACTGATATAGCCTTGGTGATACAGCAAGATTAGAGGGTTGGGCACCCAAAATCTCATCTCCTATCTCAACCCTAACTACTGATCTAGGTTTTTCAGAATTCCAGATATGGGAGGTTCATCAGTGAGTTTTGCTCAAAACTCACTGATAGACCTAATCCATTGATATAGCCTTGGTGATACAGCAAGATTAGAGGGTTGGGCACCCAAAATCTCATCTCCTATCTCAACCCTAACTACTGATCTAGGTTTTTCAGAATTCCAGATATGGGAGGTCCATCAATGAGTTTTGCTCAAAACTCACTTATAGACCTAAACCACTGATCTAGCCTTGGTGATACAGCAAGATTAGAGGGTTTGGCACCCAAAATCTCATCTCCTATCTCAACCCTAACTACTGATCTAGGTTTTTCAGAATTCCAGATATGGGGGGTCCATCAGTGAGTTTTGCTCAAAACTCACTGATAGACCAAAACTCACTGATCTAGGTTTTTCAGAATTCCAAATATTTTTCTTTCAGGCCCTAGTTGGGCTAGAAATAATTTTATTTCAGGCCCAAGGTGGTCCTGAGTAATTTTATTTCAGGCCCACGGTGGGCCTGAATTAATTGTATTTCAGGCCCAAGGTAGGCCTGAATAATTTTGTTTCAGGCCCACCGTGGGCCTGAATGAATTTTATTTCAGGCCCACCGTGGGCCTGAAAGAATTTTAATTCAGGGCCACGTTGGGCCTGAATAATTTTATTTCAGGCCCACGGTGTGCCTGAAATAATTTTATTTCAGGCCCAACTTGGGCCTGAATATATCTTATTTCAGGGTCAGCTTCGTTCAATAAAATTAAAAACATAATCAATAAAATCAAATATATCTGAATATTAGAGCCTTGAAAAGTAAATATAAATACATAATCAATAAAATGCAAATCTAAAATCTGAAATTTATATGATATATTCCAAATTTAATTTTATTTTTATAAATATAAATAGATATAACCTAAATTATATTTATAATACATATAAAAAGCGCCTCCTAGGGCCTGAAACGATTTATATCAGGCCCAGCAGTCACTCATTTGTATAGCAGTCACTGATTTGTTTAGCTCCAGATTTGTTGCGATTTGAAGGTTGCGGGCTTGTCTTGATTGGAGAAGTTGTGGGCGACATCATCGTCATCGCACTAGTCAATTTGTACGTACCCTAATATTTAGTTTGTCATTTCAGTTCTTGCTTTCACCTAGGGTTAGCGATAGTTTTCAGTAAAAGACTGAATTTGAGGAGGCCCTTTATGAACGAATTCTAAGTGTCATTTTTGTTTGTGTCAAATAATTTTTTGTTTTATGGTTGCAAAGTTCGGTATGGGTCAAAAAAGATCAGCTTCAAAGAAAGCTGCTCCCACCAAATCTAAGAAACAGCAAGTCTCTGGGGGAAGTCATGAGAAAAAACAGCTGCCAAAACGAAAAATCAAATTGCCTACCCAGTATTCAAGTTTTGCCAACAGAGGTCGAAGCAAACGAATGAACTGGAAAAGTTGCCTATCCCATTTCCAAAATTTTATTGATTCTGTTCCACCCACACCAGCACAAGAACAGTTGCTTCGAGACACACCCTTTTCTTTAGTCCTCGACCTTCCTACTAGTTCTTGTGTAAGACCCAAGTTCAGAACATGTTTGATAATTGGGATGAAGAAGAACAGAGCTTTGTAATCCATGGGAAAAATCTGAATTTCACAAAGGTTGATATATCACTTATTCTAGGGCTACCTGATCATGGAGAGATAGTCCAACTTGATTTAAATGAGGCCTCCACGCCACTGTACAAGGAGTATTTTGAAGATTCCAGTTGTTCTGCCCGACATTTGGAGAAACTGATAATAAAGTCTACATCCAATGACAAGCTCTATTTTTTCAGTACAGTGCTATTTTGTGGTACTAGCAGCATACTTGTCATTCATGCCGTGTCACTTATTGATTGTGTAGATGATTTTGACAATCTACGAAACTATAATTGGTGCAATGTCGTGTACAATTTCATGGCTCCTCAGTTGGGAGCCATTGGAAAGGAGGTGACAATGAGACATAGAAGACATGTAGGTGATTAAACCCAACCGGCCAAGGCTCCCTTGCTCAAGGGATTTCCAAATATTTTGGCTGTAAGTTATAGTTACTTATATCTGCTGATATAATTTGATGATGAATATAATTTACTGATTATAATGATGTTGCAGGTATGGGTTACTGAACATATTAGTATTGCTGCTCCTCAACATCCTCATAAATTGCCAAGAATACTTCGCTGGACTTGGCCTAAAGCCCACGTTGAGAGTATCAAGAGGATGATAGACCGTGTGGCCACAGATTCAATTATTGTTGATTTAATTCCGTTTGATATAGAGCATGATTTGGTACCTGACTACTATCCTCCAACTCAACCACTTGAGGTACACTCTGAGGAATTACAGCAGGCACCAGAAGGAAGCCAGGCACCACAAGGAAGGCAACAGGCCTTACAAACGGAAGCCTGCAATATATGTATACAAAAACAAGAATAAATTGAGACCTTACAGCACGATTTAAATATAGCACTTAAAAGTTTGGAGGAAGCCACAAGTGAGACAGCAACAGAAATCAGTGCCAAGGATCAAATTATTGCTCAGAAAGAAACAATCATTGCAGAGAAGGAGTCGCAACTTAAACAAAAGGATGACATCATTGTTGAAAAGGATATAATAATTGGTGACAAAGTTTCGCAGCTTAAAGTACAAGAGGAGCGTAATGAAAAAAAACTAGCTGCAAGAGAGAAGATAATACTTCAGTGTAACCAAAGAATCAAGAAGCTGTATGAACAATTGCAAAGCAAAGGGTCAGATGAAGATGAGCCACTGGCAAGGGCAAACAAGTTGTTCAGGATGAGGGTGAGGATGAGGATGAAGATGAAGATGATGAAGATGACACGGCTCCTGCCCCATCAATCTCAGATACTACAACGCAAACAAATAAATCTCACACCTCCTCCCAAACAAACATATCTGAACATCACGCAGCTAAAGCTAAAGAATTTCAAAAGGTCAAAAGCAAATTCTTGAGGAATTCCAGGGCAATTTTTAAGAAGAAGCCTAAAGATGCAGAGATTGTTGAAACATTATTAAAGCTTAGTAAATTAAAGTGAGTTAGTTGCTATTGCATTTGAAAAATTATTGTAAAACAATGATGATTATTGACATTCATTAATAAAAGTGAATCTTCAAAATTTCATTAAGTTGCTTATCTTATTTGCATGTAGGTATCAGTTCAATCCAGTATGGTCGAATGAGACCTTTACATTAGATATGCTATCTTTTTTGACAATATTTGATTGAATGACTACACCATCGGGGATTGCATCAATGCATACTGGACTATTCTTGGAAAAGAAGCAAAAGCGTGTAACTCACCATACCATCCCTCCATATTTTGTGGGGTGGGGTTTGATGTAAGTTAATTAGCTACTAAATCATTATTGTTTTTTTCTATGATTTAGTCCACTGACACTTACTTTTTAATAACCATAGGATCTTTTTGAGGCGATTCACGCTCAGGCTTTTGAACAAACTATTGCTACTGATACGGATAAGCCGATTAGATATATCATATGTCCTCTAAATAATGCATACGATCATTGGCATCTAATGGTTATTGACCTCGTGGACGGTTGTATCCATCATTATAATTCTCTCGGCGCCACAGAAGGGTACACTGCTAAATTTGAAAAAATTGTAAGTTTTCTACTTCATAGATATACCTCAACAAAAAGGTTCATACTAATATAATTGTTACTAATGTCATATCTGTGTAGGTGGCGTTTTTCAAAAATATGACCTGGTCTTATTACAAGACATGGAATAAAGGATTGCCTGCCATATCCGGGACAGAGTTTACTAAAATTGTTGTACAATGACCCACCCAATCCAGATCGTAAGAGGATGTTTATTTTTGTTAAAAATAACAATGCATTTCATAGTTGATTTTATAAGATGACAACAATGTCAATATTGGTTTTTCAAGTCAGATTGTGCCTTTTTCATGATGCAGTATGCAGAAAGTCTAGTTTTCCAAAGATCTACAGATTTTAGCCAAAAGGATATGAAAAATTATCGATTTCAAGTGGGTTATAAAATAATGAGAGACAAGTGTTGGAAGTTAAATCTGTAACTAGAGTTTTTGTTCATACTATGCATATGTAATTGTCAGCACAAACATTGTATTTGTAATTATACAATCCATGTACTCCTTCTCAAATCAATGAAACTTTGCTTCGGATTATTGGGTTTGTCTCATATATGATCTGTAATCTGTAAATGTTGTCGAATTTTTTCAGTAATATTGAACCTTATTTTTGCTAGAATCATTTGAAATGAGGACCACATTGGGCCTGATACAAAAGCATTTTAGGAAACCCAGTCAGTGCCTGAAACAAAATGATTCAGTTGTATGATGTAAGTTTAATGACAAACAATATATGTTTGTAGTTAAAATATATGTAAACCATTTTGATAAACCAATGGAGCATTGCTTTTGATCCTTGTTATTGTCTAAAAGTGTAATCTATAATCTGTCCTCTTGTCGATACTATAAGCAATATTGAACCTTACTTTTCCTCTACCCTATTTTTAAATCACAGCCCACGCTGGGCCTGAAATGAGATGATTTCAGGCCCAAGCTGGGCCTGAAATGGAATTATTTCAGGCCCACGCTGGGCCTGAAATAGAATTATTTCAGGCCCAGAGTGGGCCTGAAATCATCTCATTTCAGGCCCACTCTGGGCCTGAAATAATTCCATTTCAAGCTCAGCTTGGGCCTGACACAATAATGTTCAGAATTCAAATAATCTCATTTCAGATTTCAAATAATTCAATATTAGAATGATTTAGTAATGTTATATAAATATACATGTTGTGAAATTATTTTTAATATTAAACAAAAAAAAGAGTACCTACATAGACATTGCATATCACAATTTAATTCCATCCACATCATTACCTCATTTTTTCAGAATTTGGCACAGCAGGAGGTTTGTTTCATGGACCTATGATATTTTGAATTCTCAAAGCTCATTACCAGTAGTTAAAGTTTGGATAGCTAGGAGATGGTATTTTTGGTCTCCAAACATAGTCCTAATGATTATCAATTACGTGTTAATACAGTATCAGTTGGCACAGAACAATGATTCAACAAAGCAAACAAACAAACAAAGGGTCTCAAATGATATATATTCACAAACCATAGGACTTCAGGACTTCAAGTGTTAAATATCAAAATTTTGGAGGGTTAAATGCGAATTTACCTAAGTTAAGGGCTTAATTGGAAATATTGGAAGATGAGAGGCTTAAGTGCAGAAGGCCCTAGGGCACTTAAATGCCAACTCTTTCTTCCCGTCGCGACTCACGAGCCGCATCTTCCCGATCGCTTCTTCCTCTCCTTCTTCTTCTCCAACGGCGACACCTTCCTCTTCCACCTAACAGCATTCGCGGCTCCGATTTCCGACCGAACTTCCGGATCTGGGTACTTGGCGCCCGTTCCGGCCGGAGGAGAGTTGGGATTCGGTGCTGAGACGCTCCCCTCTTCCTCGATCGGGGACGCCAGTAGGTTAGGAGATCTCCACGGAAGCGGTGAGGTGATCGCCGGACCTGGGGATCGTTTAGACTGCGTCCGTTTGAGTAGGTGAGTCGCCATTTCGTTCTTGCCTCTTTCGCTGATTTTTAATTCCGCCTTCGATTACTCCGGGCGTTTGAGCGCTGTTCTTGGATCTAGGGAGCGACACCGTCGACTTTTCCGAGATCAAGCTTGCTCTGAGAGATCCGGACTTACTCGACAGCTGATTTCTCGCCGTGGTAAGTCTCCATCTCCAGTTCTCTTGATCTCGTTCTTCCGATTGCCTTCTAATCAGATCATGGGATGGCTCTAGGGTTCGGCGGAGATACATTCGGAGCTAGGGAACTGCTTTGCCTTCAGTGGCTGTTTTGGGTTGCTGGTCGTTTGTTCCCGGCGACACAGAGAGCTGTGGAGGTGAGTTCCAGCTCTAATTCTTGATCAGATGTAACATTTGTGTGAATGGGTAGCTTGATTAGGGTTCGAATTCAGATCTTGGATTTGATGCGAATACAAATTTGGATGTCTAATTAGAATCGATTTATGCTTGGATGTTCCGGTTCCTGGTGTAGATCTGTGATTGTTGATGTGCCGTGCGTGTGTTGGTGGATAGGGGATTCGAGTGTTGGTTCGGTGGTTGCTGATCTTCTGTTATGAGGGGGAGTGCTCTGATCGTTGCCGGGAGTGGGAGGTGTAATGTGATTCGGTTTTGTGTTGCTTGGGTTTTAATTAATCAGTATGTGGAGTTGCTTCGATCACGCTGGGTTGGTGAGATGGGTTGGTGAGATGTGATCTTGGTCTCTATCATTTCTTGGTACTGATTGGATTGGTCTTGGTGAGTTTATTGGGTTTGTTTTCCCCTGTGTTTTGAGCTTGGATCTAGGTCAATTCTTGGTTTGGGGTTGATGGGATTTAGGTTGGGCTTAGGCTAGACTTAAGTCAAACCAAGACCCAAGGATTAAGAGTTAGTCATTTGATTTGGATTAATTAAATGACTAGTGTATTAGGGTTAACTCTAATTTGATTTAGGGAATTATTTGATTAGCTATTAAATTGAGTATATAGCTAAGATCATATTTTTGGATGCAGGGCTTTGAGCTGACTCCTTGGTTGCGGATTTTATTTCTGGACGGGGGTTCTTGCGCACCGGACGACATCATATTGAGGCGGGTAACTCTGACTTATCTTCTAGAGAGTCACAGCCTTATATGCTTGATATGCTAGGATTAGCGATAGGGTATTATTTGCGTGTATCTGTTTTCCGTTACTATGGTATTTATATTAGACCTGATATGTGATACTGACACCCTCTAGGATGTAGGATATGGTGCATAATCGTATGTGATCCTTGCATAACATGTTGATATAGGTGGATTAGATAGTAGATGCTGTTGTGACTGTCGTCATGCATCATCGTGCACCTTGCATCACTGTCGACCAGGGGCCCATTGTTGGGTAGGCTAGGTCGACAGTCATACTGACCTACCCATACGGCCACTCAGGGGTTAGTGGTTGACGGAGTATGGGTAGGATGCCCTGTGCTGCTCCGCTCATGCACTCATGGGTTAGTGGACCGGAGCGTGGTAGCAGGCAGGGGTCCCTCCTTGAGTTGCCCTAATACCAGGAGATGAGAGAGAGATTTCGCCCCCATATCACATGGGGTGGGTGTAACACTCAGATAGAGATATCCCCCCAGTTCTACGGATGATGACCAGGGGTAGGGATGGCTACCCGGATATGTCATGGGGTAGGGGTGTTACACCGCCAGCATACCGCCTACTCAACCGCTCTATTACCTGGGGTAGGGATGGCCCCCGAATGAGTTGAGTACGGATGGAGTCACAGCTCTACGCCGGAGGTTGGCCCCCGCTCAGCTTCCTCCCGTACACAGGTGACGATGTCTGACCGGCGACAGAGGTGACCATGTCATTGCACCATGTGCATACGTATTTCTTTACAATTGCTGTATGTGGTTGTTGCACATGATTGACATGCACATTCAGGAGACCCTTTTTCATGGTCTTGATGACCCTGCATCGCTGGTATGTTCGTTCTATTTCTCGGATTTGCTTTATTTAGTATGGATAGTACCTGCGATATCTTGATAGTGTATCTCTATTGTTAGCTTAGACTATCTTGCATATATATGAGTTATCAGCTGAGTTCTATGAACTCACCCCGTAGCTCCTTGTTTTTATTTCAGGTTGATCGCCAGGAGGGTCCAGCAGCCAGTCCCATCACCTTGCGTCGAGATGTTTTTCTTTGATTTATAGTTCCTGTTTTGAGTGTCGGTACTGTGTATTCGTTTTATTATCTTCCGCTGTGTTCTTATTTCGATTTGGTTGTACTTTTGTGTGCCGTGGAGGCCTTATGTCTTTTGACTTTGTTGTTAGTCATACCGGTATGCACGATTTCCTTGGTTTGTACGCTGGTTTGGTGTTTTGGTCTTGAGTATGTGAATTGTCCGCCGGGCGTAGGGGAAGCTGGCCGATCCGTATCGGTCAAGCGACTCCTCGGGGCGTGACATCAAGACCAGAAATTACATTTTGGTGGGTTTCAAAATCCGAAAACTTCACAACTGCTCAATTCTGCTTACATCACTTTACACAAGAAGAAATGTATCATAATATTAAAATACTTCTTCAAGTCACAACATTAACAACAACTAGTTTTTTGACAATACTATAGCTGTAAAATATACAAAATCGTTACATTCAGTTATCCTCTATACAAAATATACACTTCACTCAGAATATTGGGTCACTACATATACCAATTAACTCAAGACCTTGGGGCTGGCGGCATTCTACATGTCCTTTTATAATGACCAAGTTGTTTGCACCGGCTGCATTTTAGTTTGACCTTGCCATTGTGTCTGGATTCTATCCGTGCCTTCTTTCGTCTACCAGGCTGCACAAGGCTACGGGGACATAGAACTGTAATGTCGTTTACTCCAGTAGGCCAAAACTGCTTGCTTCTACAAGGGAAAATACGATCCATGTAAACCCACTTCCAAGTTTCAGAATAAAAAAAATGCTCACAATAAGGAAGTGTATCCATGTTCCTGTAAATGATTACGGCAATAGCATGTGAGCAAGGAAGTCCTGAAATTTGAAACTCCCCACAATGACAAACCTTTTTTTCCAAATCAACAATGTATAAAGTGCCCCATGTTTCTACTTCCATTTCTGATTGAGAGTAAGGGTGAACCTTATAAGCTCTTGCTTTCTCTCTCCTTGAATCTATTTCTTTTGTAGCATTAGGTGTCAAAGCAAGCTGCCATTTGGAGACTTGCTCTCTACGGTTATAGAACCATTGAGCAACTTTTCTTCTTGTATTATCAATTAATCTGTTTATGGGAAGCTCACGTGTAGACTTGAACAAAGCATTTAAGCTCTCCACACAATTCGTGGTAAGCATTCTGTACCTTCTCCCTGTAAAGTGTGCATTTGCCCACCTTTTAGGGTCAATGTTGTGAAGCCACTTATGGGCAACTGGATGTTTTTCAAGCATTGTCTGCATTATCATATCATATTGGAGTGTTGTGTTGGCTCGTGCTGCTGCCCAAAACAAACCTACAGCAGCTCTACTTCCAGTATCAGTTACCAAATTACAACACATGTGGTGGCAACAAAAGGCATGATGCGCGTTTGGGTAGACTTTTCTAACTGCTGATATAATGCCCCGATGTCTATCTGATACTATGGTGATTGAGTGATCATCGACACCAAAGAACCTATTTGTATGCTCCAAAAACCACTCCCATGCAGACCCACATTCAACTTCAGCTATTGCGAAGGCAACTGGAAGAACATTGTCATTACCATCAATCGTCGTTGCAATCAACATTACTCCCGGAAACTTTCCTCTTAGGTGTGTGGCATCAATTCCGATAAGTCTACGCAAATAAGACCTGAAAACCCTTCGGCAAGCACCAAAACCCCAAAAACACCGCTGGAACTGATTGTCACCATTCCTGCATAGTGCCACATACGTCTCAGGATCTCTAGCTCTTAACTCACGCAGATATTGTGGAAGATCTCTATAAGCCTCATCATAATCTCCAACAACCTTTTTCAATGCTTTCTCCCTAGCTATGTATGCTTTTCTGTATGATATGGTCACTCCAAATCGAGCTTTAATATCTGATATAATCATACTTGGTTTGTATTGTTCATTATGAAGAAATTGCTCTTCAACAAAAGAAGCAACAAATGATGAAGAGCATGCATGATGATCAGCACTTTCCCTAACAGTTCCGCATTGGTGTTCCTTTATATATTTTGTAATAGTGAACTCTACTTCCCCCCTTGCTACTACTCTCCATGTACATGGTTGGTTGAAGTACACTGCTTTAACTCTATTTTTTCGGGTGTCAACTGGGTTATATCTCATATGCTTAATCATGGCATGTTTGACAAGTGCATTCTTGAATTCTTCTCTAGATGGGAATATCTGCCCCACAAAAAATTCATGCCCATCTCTTGCCTCTAACTCTCCAATTGGCCCAACAAGCAATCGAGAATTTAAAATATAAGAATCTTCAGCTAATGGAAACTCCTCCTCTAAGTCACTGTACTCATCTGGGGGGAAATCATATTCCTCAATCTGCATATCATCGGCTTGGAATTCTAGAACACTTGTAATGGGTTCTAATTCATTTGCATTCCGGATTTCAATTCCTTCCTCCCCACTCCAAGTTGCCTCAAAGAATTCAACAACTCTTGAAGAAGAATTCAAACCCTCACCTTCTATATTAGTTGCTTCTTCATTTAGATCAATTGTCAAATTCCTTGGAATTTCTGATCCATTCCCCGTGACAGCATTATCATCAAGAGTATTCCATATTTCGGAGATAATTTCGTCAACATCATTATCATCCCTGAAAAATAAATTACAATTACATTTAGCAAACTTTGAAAAACATAATCAAGGACCTAGGAAGGCCCAAACCTCTAACCTTACATAAAAACCCTGAAATTTTCCCACTTGAGGCCTGAAATGGAGGTATTCAGGCCCAAACTGGGCCTGAATTGAAGTGATTTCAGGCCCACCCTGGCCCTGCCAATTTTTTATTTCAGGCCCTCCATTGGGCCTGAAATGTTTTATTTCAGGCCCACGGTGGGCCTGAAATGATTGATTTCAGGCCCACGGTGGGCCTGAAATGATTTATTTCAGGCCCACCGTGGGCCAGAAATCATTTTATTTCAGGCTCACCCCCTTTTGCCTCCCAGGGCCTGAAATCACAGGGCGTGAATTATATTGATTCAGGCCCTCCCAGACCCTCAAATCCAATGATTTCAGCACCTGTAAGGACCTGAAATCTTTTCATTTCAGGCCCTGGGTGGACCTGAATTCCTTTTTTTTAGGCCCTAGGTGGACCTGAATTCATTTTTTTCAACCCCTGCCAATGCCTGAAAATAACATATTTGATTCACTCCTAGGGCCTGAAATCTAATGATATCATGCACTCCTAGGGATTTAACTCCTTTAATTTCTGGCCCTTCTAGGGCCTGATATGGTAATATATCATCCCTAGGTCGAATTCAAGCATTTTTTTATCTTCATTTTAACAAATTTCATAGTGCCTTATTATGTAATCATATCACCCTTAGACTCCTCCAAACATTCAAATTGTAGCAAGAGTTGATAAGTATAAAACCAGGTCTGATACAATATCAAAGATGACAATCATACGTACATTACTATTTGTATTTGTTACCAATCTGTTGCTTGCTTTTTCTCCTTCAGCACCTATCTTCCTCAGCTGCCTTGATCAATTGAGTTGTGCAAAGTCGAAATATATACGTACCCTCGTGATGATTCGACTTTTGCAAGTTAGTATTATATATATAGGCTGAGAATATTTTCACTACCTTGACATCCGAACCACATATTCTTATTTTACTGCAAAAGTGATTCGGATGTCTCGAAAATGGGAATGGAAAAGGTCTATTGTGGCGCCAAGGGTATAATAGGAAGTTCACTTAAAGGGCTGCGCCCTTTGGTAACATAGAAACCATGGGACGCCCTTTGGTAATTTCGTATTGTTACGTACGCCCTTTGGTAAATTGCCGTAAAATCTATAAGACTTACTCCTCAATTCACTCCACTCAATAATGCTTTCGCCCAAATTTCTTTTTCATCATCTAGTATGGTGAAGAAAATATCTGTAGTCTCACGATCACAATCAATTTTTCTTGTCGCTCCAACATACTAAGGCCAGGTAACTTTGTTAAAATCTCATTGATTTTCATTCTTTTTCCAGTTCCTTCGTCATATTCCAATGCATTACTCAATCGATTACTTGCCTTGTTGAGTTCTTCCCCAAGAATAGGTGTCATCTCTCAATAACTTGAGACAAATCTTTGGTACTCTCACTCTTTCTCTTTTTTGGCTTAAAATCTCTTCATTTGATCCAAATATGAAATCTTGGCCATATGAAGCAGAATCTCCATCAACACCTACACATTCATCATCATTTTCATTTGCTACTCTATCTAATTCTTCCACAATATCAGCAGGAACTTGACTATCTTTCCCAGATGCACGGTCTCCACCAAAGATTATAAAAAGTTTATTATAATAAGGTAATGACTTGAATATAAACTGTTCTGTATCTCGATGAGTCTATAAAAAAAAATCATATTACCAACTAAACAAATGAAAATAAAAAAATATTTTAATAATAAACAAATTACCTTCAGATATTCATCCCACACGGCTTTTTCAACTTTAATATATTTTTTTTCTGAGTCCCAACCAAAACCGCTACTACCAACTCCATATAACAAGTCATGCGCAACATTGTGGAGCTTTTGGAATGTTCTTAACATTCATTCAATATGTGATTTTGCCTTAATTCCATGTCCAGGCAAGCTAATCTCAAGCATTTGTTGTAGTTTTTATCCATGTCCTAGCTTAAAACCTTTCTCATTCTTGTTTCTAAGCTCTCCGTCATTGTTTAATTGTAGTAATGTTTCGATAAGTGCAACATCTTCTTTAGTAGACCATTGATGTTTGTTTTTTCCTGATCTTTTTGGGTTATATGATTCTTCTGAAGGTTTAAAAGCCTACTCACCTATCAAACAATTATATTTCTCAACTTACCGGGTCTATCGATTTAACAGAATAAATCTCGTCCATTGGCAAATCAAGAAAATAAATATTAAGTACATGTGCCCATTATTATATCGGGATTAAGAGCATGCACTCCTTAATAACTGAGGTCTAATTCAATTATAGAGTCAGTATAAATTGAATCACCTCTATATCAGTCCTGCTCAATGCACACAAAGTGTACTAGTGTAATTCTATGGTCAAGATAAATCAACACCAAATTACACTATAACCATCCCGATGACTTGTCCAAATTCATCTCGGTTGTGAGTCTCTACTTATACTTTACAAGAGACTGATAACATGATCTTCTGTGCGATACCACAAACTATGTTATCTACAATGTAAAGTATCAGACAATATGCACATACTAATATAAATATGCAAACAGTGATCTTGTGATTCTCTTTCAAAATGTAGATGTCTATATAAAAACAAGGCTTTTAGTGTACATCCTAACAAAGCTGATCTCTTGGGTACTGGATAGCTCGGCGATGAGAGACTCCTAACTTTGAGTCTTCAGTAGGCTCGGAGGACGGGTCTGCAAGAGCTTGAGAAGGAGTCAACGTTTTCTCATCTACTAGCTCTTACTGGAGAAATTTGCTTATGGATCAAGCGAGCATGATGGCTTCTGCAAAACAAAGGCAAAAAAACATCAGTTAGTATAAATAGATATTTAATAAAATAGCACATTTACTGAGGTCATGGCCAAGGCTGGTGGCCTTGGGGCTAATCCCAGCCCTGTACAGAATCCCTTTGCAATGGACCATATCCGGACCATAGAACTCCATTCCAGCTAAGATTCTTCTGGCTCGCTGGTACCCCTGGTCTTGCTGAAAGTCGCCCAGTTCCGACGTGGGGGGGGGGGGGGGGGGGGCGGGAGGCAGGTCTTTCCGCCAGTGAGTCGGGCAGAAAGGTCGCTCGGGAAGTCTGATAAAAATGAAGCTCTCTTTCCATATCTTGTGGGAAGAAGGGAGACCATCTATGAATTAGTATCTAAAGCGAGCAGGAAAACTAAAAGCCCCTCTAGACGCGAGGTTCGGAAGGAAAAAAATAATGAAAAAAAATAAGGGGTCAAGGGTATCCCAAGCATCTTGAATAGAAGGAATGCCCCTCTCATCTGAGCAAAGACATTCAGGGGTTCTATGGGAGCAAAGACATTCATGGTCATCTGGTGAAAGGGAATGTCAAAATTCTGAGATATGTCCATAAAAAAAGGAAGGATTGGAAAGCGAAGACCGAATTCTACTTGACCTAAGAGAAAAATGTAAAACCCTAAAAGAGGTTCTATGGGAGATTGGTCGAGCATGGGAACTCTAACTTCAAAATCTGTTGGGATGCCATAGGTTTCACAGGCAGCCTGTAAAATGTCGGGTTTAACCCTTGATGATGTGGCCTCGTACCACTCCGGATGATATGCCTGTTTCTCCTTGATTTCTTCCTTCTTGCTCTTTCCTTTCTTTTCCTCTACCTTTCCACTTTTGCCCATGGTTCTAAAGAAGAGGAGTGGATGATTGAAGAGGAAGAAGAGGGAGAGGAGTGTTAGGATCTTTGCGTTATGCTAGAGGGGGGGTGAATAGCTTTCTTTCGATTTTCTTCTTACAATGGTTAGCAAGCGCATGTGGAAATCTCAAATTAAAACTAAACAATGCTAACACATCACCTTTCAGTGGTTCGGAGATGAAAACTCCTACTCGGCTGTCCGTAAGGTGGACGATCCCGATCCTTTAGTAGATGATTCCTCGGAATACCTCCGGCTAGCCCTCGTCGCTCCTTGTGGGTGGAGAAACCTCGCCACAGCACTTTGACACAACCTGAGCACTTGTAAGCTACTAACAGGCTCTTACTAAGCTTTTTTCGCCAAAGAAACATAGCCAAACATGAGCTCTCTTAAATAGAGCTCGATTCTGATTTGACCGTTACTAGTCGACTGGTCTTCGCGAATTCAAATGTCACTGCCTTGACAATTCGCATTCTGGTCACCAGTCGACTGGTAAAGGACCAGTCGACTGCCACCTTGGGTTTTCCTTCCCGAGTACAATTCTCTCAGCACTCGAATCCTCAAGACTCAGTTGACTCTCCATTCAGCAACCTCCACCTGTTACCTTCAAATCCTCTTCGACTTTGGCTCTCATCCCTCGGATGCATGCAAGCCCGCGGCTTGTCTCCCATGCCACCCTTCACGTATGCCTCGAAGTCCGCTTCCCTCAGCTCATCGTCCCTGCTCCAGCAACTTCGATCTGTTGCCTTCGAGCCTTCTTCGACTTTGGCTCTCGTCCCTCGAATGCATGCAAGCCCACGGCCTGTCTCCCATGCCATTCTTCGCGTATGCCTCGAAGTCTGTTTCCCTTAGCTCATCATCCCTGCTTTGCCCACGGTCCCTTGGACGCATGCAAGTCCACGACTTGTCTCTCATGCTATCCTTCACCGGACCCGAAGACACCCAACTAAGTCAATGTGTATCCTGCAAACCTGCACACTCACATACATATATTAGATCAACATGAAACCTTAACTTAATTATATTGACACACACATCAAAACTCATGATCTACCTGATCAAACTTGGGCCGATTGCACCAACAAGGAGGGCTTAATAAGACTTACAAAGAGAGGAGGGACTTTAGCTAAAGGAGGCGGAAGTAACGAGCTCCGATGGTCGGCATTGCAAGAAGGTGGATGGTCATTTTCGCTTCCCCTTTTATAAGGGAGAGGTAGCAGAGATGCAAGGGAATGGATGCGTGATGCGTGGATGAGAGTCAGTCACAGATCTAGAAGTATGTAGCTCATTATAGCCACCGGTTAGTATGACTTGACTAAGCACATCGAAAGAAGGGTGCTTCGAGAGGATCCTACCACGTGGTGGCAGTTTGTTCGCAGAAAAAATTTCTCGTCATTAATACGCCTCATGCGCTTTTAATAAATGATTACAACCATCATCACAGGACATCGGAACTCATGAAACTCTTAGGACCAATTCAAATGATTGCTTCGAGTCCTGACGCGAATATTTAGATTTCTAAAACCCATAAAGTCATCAAGGAATGAGGATGTTAACTGTACGTTCTATCTACATTTCTCTCTTGACACGCCACAAGTTCAATCAATCACGCAAACTTTCTTTGATTTGACTTAAAGGGGGGACTTGTGATCAAGATTAATAGCCCAAGCTGAACATGTGGCGCTGGAAGGCTACGTGCCATGAGAAATGCTCAAGAACGTCTTCGAGACTAAGTCAGGGGGAAATCACCCAATACCAACTCAGGAGAAAAGGACCTGAGATCAGCTCGGGCAAGGAGACCCGAGATCGGCTCGGGCTAGAGTTCGCCCGAGACCAACTTGAGAGAAAAGGGCTTGAAATCAACTTGGGCAAGGAGACCCGAGACCGACTCAGGCTGGAGTTACCGAGTGCACCTCGGAAGAGGTGTGCTCAGGACCGGCTTAGGCACTGAGGGTTCCCGAACCCAACTCGGAGAGCGGAATCCGAGACTAGCTTGGGAGAGAGAGCGTGGATAAGAGAAGTTTATCGTTAATGACGATATGACATATTTAATATAGGTGACAACCGTTTCGAGCATCCCGTACGTCCCCTAAATAAGAATGTCGATTGACAGTTACGATCGACAACGCATGTGTTAATGTGCGGAGCCGCCGTTACCAGGAGTTCCGAGTGAACGACAGTTGGCAGACAACCATGCATCAGGAGACGTGGGAACAGAGGAGCAGTTATAGCAACGTGAGAGTACTCGAAGGAGGAGAGCAGCGATTATATAACGTACTTAGACACCTAGGTAAGGGGGGACTTTTGGAGAACTCTACTAATTTACTTTCCTTACTCCTTCTTTATCTTTGAGTAATTCCTAACGTGAGCGTCGGAGAGGACTCCGTCAGAATTTCTTCCAGTGTATTCTTGTAACGCTCGTGTTAACCTTGCATACATAAGTCTCCTCCCTCGTCATCACTCAAGGCAACATCCCAATAATCTATTATTCACGTCATTCACTTCGAGAACAACTACTTTTTATAAAATCTTATCTCCATCAAAATCATCATTAGTTCTTCCTCCTGATCTCGCTGACTCAAAAGCACCAAAACTTGTGTTCCTAATTCCTTTATGTAAAATCTTATCTCCACCAAATATATTGGATGAAAATATTTTGGTGTTCTCCTCTTACCTTACCTTACCTTTTCCCAACCGCATCGATATGAATGCAGATTCTAGAAAGTAGAAAACATGTTTTAAAGACTTTCTTCAACGTGATGCCATTAATTAGGTTAGTCATGCAATAATAAGAAAAAACAATTTAAGACACTCCTCGAACCAAGGATTACAACGTTACAACTCACCTCCACATCACTGGATTTTATCCACGATCTTATCCAAAACCAATCCGCAATTGAAGATCGATCATTAATTACAAGCAATGGGGAACACAAGCCGAGTTATCGGTAAATCTCCTGCAACTTTTTCGTGCCTCGGTTTCGACCTTTTCATGGCCATGGCGTATGAAGCACGGGAAGAGTCGGAGAGTCTTCATTCTTTAACGCATGCAACGTCCAGGAAAAGAAGCTAACTTTTGAGAAAAGGGTAGTTGAATTGGCGAGAATAAATCCATTGCGGAAAAAAAGGCACCTTAGGATGCAATTAGATGGATTTCTTTCTGTTTTTTTTTTGTTGTTTCAAAAAGATGAATGGAAAGATAAAGTTTGAATTTTTGTAGATTTTGTTTTTATCGTGCGATGTGCATGATATTTATGGTTAAAATCTTATATTCATACGAAATAAAAGTAGCTAAAAGGATATATAAAAGTATTCTTGTTGACACTTGAGAAAATGATCTTGCAAAAGAAACACAACAATTTGATCCTTCAAAATGCAGAATTGGGTTTGCCCATCTCAACCTTTCCTACGTGAACATCGTCATCAGAAATATATCTGCTCCAAAACCAGTGTTTCTTCCAGACATGTATCATCTCTTCAATCGGCACGCCTTTTGTCTCAGGAAGGAAAAGAGCAATGAAGATGGTCATGATGATCACCCATCCGGCGAAGAAGAAGAAGAGACCAAACTTGAGGTGGCAGAGCATGGAGAGGAAGGCTTGAGCAATGACAAAGGTGAAAAGCATATTGACAGAAACGTTGATGCTCTGCCCTGCCGACCTGATCTCGAGAGGAAAGATCTCGCTGGGAACCAGCCATCCAAGAGGACCCCAAGACCACGCAAACCCCATCACGTAGATACAAACAAAGAGGACCAGAAAACCAGAGTATGTCTTTGAAAAGCTCCCCTCTCCACTGGTTCCCAGTTTGATTGCCATTAAAATTCCGACCATCGACTGCATACAGAATTTATTCACTTCAGTCATACAGAATTGTGGCAGCTGAGGAATAGAGAGATGTAGTAGATTTCTAGTACCTGACTTAGGATCATCTGAATCCCACCTTCTAGGAAAAGCTTCCTTCGGCCCAGCTTGTCGACGGTGAAAACAGACACGAAGGTAGCGAACAGGTTTACGATCCCTGTGATGACGGCGGACATGAGAGAAGCATCGTTGCCGAAACCCATCGTTCTGAACAGCACAGGGGCGTAGAACATGATGACATTGATGCCGGTCAGCTGCTGGAAGAAGGGAATGAGAATGGTAATGATGAGCTGCGGGCGGTACTTCCTCTTCATGATGTTAGCCCACGGGTGCTTAACCAGTTTAGACTCCTCGCTAGCCGCGACGAGGTCATTGTACTCGTCGAGGACGTCGTCGGTGCCGCGAATGCGGCGGAGCATCTGCCTGGCCTTCTCGGAGTGGCCACGCTCGATGAGGGAGTTGGGCGTGTCTGGAAGGAAAAGCGCGCCGACGGAGATAATGGCGGCAGGGACGGCGGCGAGTGCGAGGCTGACGCGCCACCCCCAGCCGCCTTTGATCTTGGCGGTGCCGTAGTTGATGAGGTTGGCGAAGAGGATTCCCAACGTGATCATGAGCTGGAATCCGATATTGAGCATGCCCCGAAGCCTCGCCGGAGCCATTTCCGACAGATACACTGGCACAGACTGCAGAACGAACAAAAAGAAAGGCTTTCTTTATTAGCGACATTTTTCTCAGCAACAATTGCTAATTTTCTTTCTAATGGGAGCAGAGAATCCTCGATTGCGACAAAAAAGTTTATAACAAAAGTTATGGTGCACGAGCATGACAACCAAGATTCGTAATCGTTGATTGATGCCAACTTTTTACTAACCAACAACAATCAATCTTCTAGTCTTAATAAAACAATTCAACTAAATAGAAACATAGCCCTCGCATTTGGAAGTGAGATAGTAACGTTCTAGATCGAACCAGAAAATGAAAAGGAAAGCAAGAAAAAAGTTTCGCCTAAATCCTAAAAAAGAAGAAAAAAAAGGGACCCTATTTGAGGAAGCAAAAGTCGATGTTACCGAGAAATACTACGGAAAAAGGGGTTGAGCTTTCTCTAATTAACTCTGTGGAAATCGAATTAGGTCGGAAATCGATGCATCTTCATCAGCGTATCAAAAAAGATTCGGCAATCTTTATCGAGAAGGTTTTTGCCCCCAAAACGATGGAAACCGACCTGATTGGCGAAGCCGACGCCGATTCCGAGGAGGATGCGTCCAAGGATGAGCATCAACACGTTCTTGGCGGCTCCGTTGAGAACGGCGCCGACGAGGAAAATGACCCCTCCGCCGAACATGGACCACTTGCGCCCCAGCGTCCTCGTCACCGCCGAAGCGCAGAACGAAGCGATGAGCGCCGCCAGGTACAGAGACGACGTGAAGACCGTCAGAAGCTGGCTGTCGAACCTGCAGTACTGGTTGGTGCTCGTGTCGAGCTTCTCCTTCCGGTACACCTCGGGGAAAAACTTCTCCAAGAACGAATCCATCGACGTCACTCCGCCTACCCACGCAGAACCCCAAATCGATCAACTTCAAACAACAAATAAATAAAAAAAACCATCTAGATCTAGATCAACAATGAACATCAAATCCTCACCGGAGATGCCGATGTCATAGCCGAATATGAGACCCCCGGTGGCCGCGACGACGCAGGCGAAGAAGACGAACACAGTAAGATTACCAGGATATTCCCTACCTCCGCCGGAGTTGACGATCGCACCGCCCGCCATTGCTCTCGCCGACCACTCGGGGCAAGCTAGAGAAGAAACAGAGATAGAGGAGCAACTGGACGCTACCACGAAGAGGGAGCGGGTTTAAATAGAGATGCGGTTGAGTGTTGGCCGAACCGACCCGACCCGGGAAATCGTGGCCGTTGATCGAGAAATCTATTTATGGAAATTACAATTATGCTAATTTTGTTTCAACCTTATCCCGTTTCGCATTAAACGTTTCACGCTCACTGATTCGTAGATACGATTTAAGATCTTCCCTAAATAATTCGCCAAAAATATTATAATTAATAAAATATAGTTATCGAAATTACTTTCTATGAAAAAACAGTACGCATAAATATACTCCAACTAAACATGATCTAATTAGAAACAGCTACTATTTTGCAATATTTATTCAAGAACTTTAAAAACAAGCCAGCTTATATTCCATATTAAATTTGTATGCGATCGCATTCGTTTTCATATATCATGTTTTTTGATATTTGGTTGGAATAATTGAAGGTTGAAATTACTTATTGGGAAAATTTAAATGAATGTCTAGATCGAAGATGTGCATTAATTACGAAGAAAAGTCGAAAATTGAAGTCGTGGAGATTGTTTGACTTGTGGAGTGGAATCGCGACGCTTGAGTTCCTAAATTCCCAAGGTGCACGCTGACTGATTTTTTGTTTTTAATAATAAAATGTGAGCCTGTTTATTTAATCAGTAAATTACAGAAAATTCTCTAATCCTAAATTGATCTTTGTTTGTATTCCCCATTTGATAAATTCTTTACATTTACTCCCTATAAATTGAGTATAAAAGAGTGAAAATTGAGTACATCAGTGAAAAATAAATATAAAAAAGTAAAAATTGAGTATAAAAAAGTGAAAATTGAGTACACAATTTTTTGATGTGGTGGATGCAACCTTATATACTCAAATTTCTAACTTTTATACCTAACTTTTTTCAAATAATACTCACAGAACTGTCTTGTCAATCCCATCAGGGACTACATGCAAAGAAAATTTTGAATGAGGACTGTATGTAAAGAAAATTTTAAATTGGGACTGTATGTAAAGAAAATTTTAGGATTGGGAAGTTTAAGAAAATTTTCCCTTATTTAATCTGCTTGATTTTTGAAAATTATAAAGATTTTCTTAGGTAAGTTGATTTTCTTGGGTAAATTAAAATGGCAAAAATATAATGATCAATACTTGTTTAATTTAGCAGATTATATTTAACATGTTATTATAATTAATATATTGAAAAAGTGGTTTTTTAAAAATAATTATAAACTAATAATAAGCCTCGTCAATAGTCATGCACGGTGGGCGGAGGCTTTAGGGTCAATGAGTTGACTTCGCAAAGCATGGAATCGGCGCACGCCAATGGGCCCCTAGCCATCTTTTGCAGGAGTCACATCTCTCGTACTTGTATAGGACTCGGCCTACCTCTATAGTGTGGGCCCATATATGTTAGTCCATTGTTTAAAAAAACCAATTTATTTTACATTTGAAAAATAATTAGTCAGGTTGGATAAGTCGATCCCATAAAATTTTTCATCGGCCATCAAAATAAATTGACAAATTCTCATGACGGACGGTCCAAAAGTCCAACATCCCATGGTTACACGCTTCATTTGGAAGAATTTTTTTTATAAAATTCGTAATAGCTAGGGATCAAACCGCGGGAGCCACCCTTCCGTTGCACCATAGCTCCTGGGAATATTTTTTTTAACATTCATGATTTGACGCTAGGATGGCAAAAATTAATGCGGCATGTCTATCAGATCTAAATCGATCCGAAAAATATTAAGAGAAAATGGGACTGAGAGTTTTCATATTTGAATCAGATTTAGATTTCGAATCAGATTCAGATTGAGAAATTTTCGAGTTAGGTTTGGGGTGATTCAAATTTTAAATTTAGTGAGGTTTTAAAGATGAAATTAAATTTTATTTTGAAAATTTATATCTTATGTATATCGATATAAATGTTAATACGATAATGATAAAATAATAAATTATAAAAATAATAATAATAATAATTTTTTAAAATCGAGTTTTTTGGATTGGTCGGATTATCCATATTCAGGTTGAGATTTTTAATAAATTTTTTTGCTTGAATTTGATTCAACCCAAGTAATTGTTACTCCATTGCTATATATAAATTGCCTATTTTTGAGCAGAATTGGGAAAAAATGCTAATGAACTGAAGCAAAAATGTAATATCACTTATCCTAGACGATTAATATCGCCGCTCGTCCGACTAAATACAAATAAGTAAATAATGAGAGTCATTTTGTTCTAATATAATATTTTTTTATAGGAGAAAGATTAAATATCTAACGACACATTTTACATTTTCTTGGAATTTATTTCAAAATTTATTAGAATACCAACTCGACTACTACCCATGAGTCATGCTCATTGGGCATGACTCATTTAACCAGCAGCTACATCCACCATCTGCTAGAGTCGATATCTATTCCCCGGAATCACTTCTTTTATTTCCACTGCTAGAGTTGATGATTGGAGCAGTTCCATAAACTAAGCAATCGATCAGTCCATGTCCGACCAAGTGGAAGTCGTTGGTTTAACGATCCCCTGGCCTTCGACGAACCGTGTGGCACGCTGAGTGGCATCCATTATCTCAAGTTCCCTTCCTAGTAGCTTTATCATTCAAGGTTGGAGCTGCATCACTCTCAGGACTGTGAATGGCATGCTACAAGAATCCACCAAGCTGAATGCAAAGTGAAAGGATTTTGTCTCATTGCTTATTGGGAAGCACTGGTCTGTCTATTTAAGAATCTAATTAATTATCGCAACAATGCCTCG
>JAGFNQ010005420.1:0-12885 GCA_024364735.1 Boesenbergia rotunda | reverse complement strand
TTTGCTCAAAACTCACTGATAGACCTAAACCACTGATCTAGCCTTGGTGATACAGCAAGATAGAGGGTTGGGCACCCAAAATCTCATCTCCTATCTCAACCCTAACTACTGATCTAGGTTTTTAAGAATTCCAGATATGGGAGGTCCATCAGTGAGTTTTGCTCAAAACTCACTGATAGACCTAAACCACTGATCTAGCCTTGGTGATACAGCAAGATTAGAGGGTTGGCCACCCAAAATCTCATCTCCTATCTCAACCCTAACTACTGATCTAGGTTTTTCAGAATTCCAGATATGGGAGGTCCATCAGTGAGTTTTGCTCAAAACTCACTGATAGACCTAAACCACTGATCTAGCCTTGGTGATACAGCAAGATTAGAGGGTTGGCCACCCAAAATCTCATCTCCTATCTCAACCCTAACTACTGATCTAGGTTTTTCAGAATTCCAGATATGGGAGGTCCATCAGTGAGTTTTGCTCAAAACTCACTGATAGACCTAAACCACTGATCTAGCCTTGGTGATACAGCAAGATTAGAGGGTTGGCACCCAAAATCTCATCTCCTATCTCAACCCTAACTACTGATCTAGGTTTTTCAGAATTCCAGATATGGGAGGTCCATCAGTGAGTTTTGCTCAAAACTCACTGATAGACCTAAACCACTGATCTAGCCTTGGTGATACAGCAAGATTAGAGGGTTGGCCACCCAAAATCTCATCTCCTATCTCAACCCTAACTACTGATCTAGGTTTTTCAGAATTCCAGATATGGGAGGTCCATCAGTGAGTTTTGCTCAAAACTCACTGATAGACCTAAACCACTGATCTAGCCTTGGTGATACAGCAAGATTAGAGGGTTGGCCACCCAAAATCTCATCTCCTATCTCAACCCTAACTACTGATCTAGGTTTTTCAGAATTCCAGATATGGGAGGTCCATCAGTGAGTTTTGCTCAAAACTCACTGATAGACCTAAACCACTGATCTAGCCTTGGTGATACAGCAAGATTAGAGGGTTGGCACCCAAAATCTCATCTCCTATCTCAACCCTAACTACTGATCTAGGTTTTTCAGAATTCCAGATATGGGAGGTCCATCAGTGAGTTTTGCTCAAAACTCACTGATAGACCTAAACCACTGATCTAGCCTTGGTGATACAGCAAGATTAGAGGGTTGGCCACCCAAAATCTCATCTCCTATCTCAACCCTAACTACTGATCTAGGTTTTTCAGAATTCCAGATATGGGAGGTCCATCAGTGAGTTTTGCTCAAAACTCACTGATAGACCTAAACCACTGATCTAGCCTTGGTGATACAGCAAGATTAGAGGGTTGGCACCCAAAATCTCATCTCCTATCTCAACCCTAACTACTGATCTAGGTTTTTCAGAATTCCAGATATGGGAGGTCCATCAGTGAGTTTTGCTCAAAACTCACTGATAGACCTAAACCACTGATCTAGCCTTGGTGATACAGCAAGATTAGAGGGTTGGCCACCCAAAATCTCATCTCCTATCTCAACCCTAACTACTGATCTAGGTTTTTCAGAATTCCAGATATGGGAGGTCCATCAGTGAGTTTTGCTCAAAACTCACTGATAGACCTAAACCACTGATCTAGCCTTGGTGATACAGCAAGATTAGAGGGTTGGCCACCCAAAATCTCATCTCCTATCTCAACCCTAACTACTGATCTAGGTTTTTCAGAATTCCAGATATGGGAGGTCCATCAGTGAGTTTTGCTCAAAACTCACTGATAGACCTAAACCACTGATATAGCCTTGGTGATACAGCAAGATAGAGGGTTGGCACCCAAAATCTCATCTCCTATCTCAACCCTACTACTGATTAGGTTTTAGATCATATGGAGTCCATCAGTGAGTTTTCTCAAACTCACTGATAGACCAACCACTGATAGCCTTGGTGATACAGCAAGATTAGAGGTTGGCACCAAAATCTCATCTCCTATCTCAACCCTAACTACTGATCTAGGTTTTTGAGAATTCCAGATATGGGAGGTCCATCAGTGAGTTTTGCTCAAAACTCACTGATAGACCTAAACCACTGATCTAGCCTTGGTGATACAGGAAGATTAGAGGGTTTGGCACCCAAAATCTCAACTCCTATCTCAACCCTACCTACTGATCTAGGTTTTTCAGAATTCCAGATATGGGAGGTCCATCAGTGAGTTTTGCTCAAAACTCACTGATAGACCAAAACTCACTGATATAGCCTTGTGATACAGCAAGATTAGAGGGTTGGGCACCCAAAATCTCATCTCCTATCTCTACCCTAACTACTGATCTAGGTTTTTCAGAATTCCAGATATGGGAGGTCCATCAGTGAGTTTTGCTCAAAACTCACTGATAGACCTAAACCACTGATCTAGCCTTGGTGATACAGCATGAATAGAGGGTTGGCCACCCAAAATCTCATCTCCTATCTCAACCCTAACTACTGATCTAGGTTTTTCAGAATTCCAGATATGGGAGGTCCATCAGTGAGTTTTGCTCAAAACTCACTGATAGACCAAAACTCACTGATCTAGTTTTTCCAGAATTCCAAATATTTTTCTTTGAGGCCCTAGTTGGGCCAGAAATTATTTTATTTCAGGCCCAAGGTGGTCCTGAATAATTTTATTTCAGGCCCACGGTGGGCCTGAAATAATTGTATTTCTGGCCCAAGGTGGGCTTGAATAATTTTGTTTCAGGCCCACCTTGGGCCTGAAAGAATTTTATTTCAGGCCCACGGTGGGCCTGAAGTAATTGTATTTCAGGCCCAAGGTGGGCCTGAATAATTTTGTTTCAGGCCCACCTTGGGCCTGAAAGAATTTTATTTCAGGCCCACTGTGGGCCTGAACGAATTTTATTTCTGGCCCACGTTGGGCCTGAATAATTTTTTTTCATGCCCACGGTGGGCCTGAATAATTTTATTTCAGGCCCACGGTGGGCCTGAATAATTTTATTTCAGGCCCATGGTGGGCCTGAAATAATTTTATTTTAGGCCCAAGGTGGGCCTGAATAATTTTATTTCAGGCCCAACTTGGGCCTGAATATATCTTATTTCAGGCCCAGCTTCGTTCAATAAAATTAAAAACATAATCAATAAAATTAAATATATCTGAATTTTAGAGCCTTGAAAAGTAAATATAAATACATAATCAATAAAATGCAAATCCAAAATCTGATATATATATGATATATTCCAAATTTAGTTTTATTTTTATATATAAAAATAGATATAACCTAATTTATATTTATAATACATATAAAAAGCGCCTCCTAGGGCCTGAAACCCTTTATATTAGGCCCAGCAGTCACTCATTTGTATAGCAGTCACTTGTTTAGCTCCAGATTTGTTGCGATTTGAAGGTTGCGGGCTTGTCTTGGTTGGAGAAGTTGTGGGCGACATCATCGTCATCGCACTAGTCGACTTGTACGTACCCTAATTTTTAGTTTGTCATTTGAGTTCTTGCTTTCAGCTAGGGTTAGCGATAGTTTTCAGTAAAAGACTGAATTTGAGGAGGCCCTTTTATGAATGAATTGTAAGTGTCAATTTTGTTTGTGTCAAATAATTTTTTGTTTGATGGTTGCAAAGTTCGGTATGGGTCAAAAAAGATCAGCTTCAAAGAAAGCTGCTCCCACCAAATCTAAGAAACAGCAAGTCTCTGGGGGAAGTCATGAGAAAAAACAGCTGCCAAAACGAAAAATCAAATTGCCTACCCAGTATTCAAGTTTTGCCAACAGAGGTCGAAGCAAATGAATGAACTGGAAAAGTAGCCTATCCCATTTCCAAAATTTTATTGATTCTGTTCCACCCACACCAGCATAAGAACAGTTGCTTCGAGACACACCCTTTTCTTGGGTCCTCGACCTTCCTACTAGTTCTTGTGTAAGACCCCAAGTTCAGAACATGTTTGATAATTGGGATGAAGAAGAACAGAGCTTTGTAATCCATGGGAAAAATCTGAATTTCACAAAGGTTGATATATCACTTATTCTAGGGCTACCTGACCATGGAGAGATAGTCCAACTTGATTTAAATGAGGCCTCCACGCCACTGTATAAGGAGTATTTTGAAGATTCCAGTTGTTCTGCCTGACATTTGGAGAAACTGCTAATAAAGTCTACATCCAATGACAAGCTGTACTGTCAGTTGTATATACTCTATTTTTTCAGTACAGTTCTATTTTGTGGTACTAGCAGCATACTTGCCATTCCTGCCGTGTCACTTATTGATTGTGTAGATGATTTTGACAATCTACGAAACTATAATTGGTGCAATGCCGTGTACAATTTCATGGCTCCTCAGTTGGGAGCCATTGGAAAGGAGGTGACATTGAGGCATAGAAGACTTGTAGGTGATTCAACCCAACCGGCCAAGGCTCCCTTGCTCAAGGGATTTCCAAATATTTTGGCTGTAAGTTATAGTTACTTATACCTGCTGATATAATTTGATGATGGATATAATTTACTGATTATAATGATGTTGCAGGTATGGGTTACTGAACATATTAGAATTGCTGCTCCTCAACATCCTCATAAATTGCCAAGAATACTTCGCTGGACTTGGCCTAAAGCCCACATTGAGAGTATCAAGAGGATGATAGACCGTGTGTCCACAGATTCAATTATTGTTGATTTAATTCTGTTTGATATAGAGCATGATTTGGTACCTGACTACTATCCTCCAACTCAACCACTTGAGGTACACTCTGAGGAATTACAGCAAGCACCAGAAAGAAGCCAGGCACCACAAGGAAGGCAACAGGCCTTACAAACGGAAGCCTGCAATATATGTATACAAAAACAAGAACAAATTGAGACCTTACAGCACGATTTAAATATAGCACTTAAAAGTTTGGAGGAAGCCACAAGTGAGACAGCAACAGAAATCAGTGCCAAGGATCAAATTATTGCTCAGAAAGAAACAATCATTGCAGAGAAGGAGTCGCAACTTAAACAAAAGGATGACATCATTGTTGAAAAGGATATAATAATTGGTGACAAAGTTTCGCAGCTTAAAGTACAAGAGGAGCGTAATGAAAAAAAACTAGCTGCAAGAGAGAAGATCATACTTCAGTGTAACCAAAGAATCAAGAAGCTGTATGAACAATTGCAAAGCAAAGGGTCAGATGAAGATGAGCCACTTGCCAAAAAATTAAAAAAAACTCAGTTCACACAAGACTACCAGCCCAAAGGCAAGGGCAAACAAGTTGTTCAGGATGAGGATGAAGATGATGATGAAGATGATGATGAAGATGACGCGGCTCCTGTCCCATCAATCTCAGATACTACAACGCAAACAAATAAATCTGAGACCTCCACACAAACAAACATATCTGAACATCACGCAGCTAAAGCTAAAGAATTTCAAAAGGTCAAAAGCAAAATCTTGAGGAATTCCAGGGCAATTTTTAAGAAGAAGCCTAAAGATTCAGAGATTGCTGAAACATTATTAAAGCTTAGTAAATTAAAGTGAGTTAGTTGCTATTGCATTTGGAAAAATATTGTAAAACAATGATGATTATTGACATTCATTAATAAAATTGAATCTTCAAGAATTTCATTAAGTTGCTTATCTTATTTGCATGTAGGTATGAGTTGAAACCAGTATGGTCCAATGGGACCTTTACATTAGATATGCTATCTTTTTTGACAATATTTGATTGGAATGACTACACTACCGGGGATTGCATCAATGCATACTGGACTATTCTTGGAAATGAAGCAAAAGCGTGTAACTCACCATACCAGCCCTCCATATTGTGTGGGGTGGGGTTTAATGTAAGTGAATTAGCTACTTAATCATTATTATTTTTTTCTATGATTTAGTCCACTGACACTTACTTTTTAATAACCATAGGATCTTTTTGAGGCGATTCACGCTCACGCTTTTGAACAAACTATTGCTACTGATACGGATAAGCCGATTAGATATATCATATGTCCTCTAAATAATGCAGACGATCATTGGCATCTAATGGTTATTGACCTCGTGGAAGGTTGTATCCATCATTATAATTCTCTCGGCGCCACAGAAGGGTACACTGCTAAATTTAAAAAAACTGTAAGTTTTCTACTTCATAGATATACCTCAACAAAAAGGTTCATACCAATATAATTGTTACTAATGTCATATCTATGTAGGTGGCGTTTTTCAAAAATATGACCTGGCCTTATTACAAGACATGGAATAAAGGATTGCCTGCCATATCTGGAACAGAGTTTACTAAAATTGTTGTACAAGGACCCACCCAATCCAGATCGTAAGAGGATGTTTATTTTTGTTAAAAATAACAATGCATTTCATAGTTGATTTTATAAGATGACAACAATGTCAATATTGGTTTTTCAGGTCGGATTGTGCCTTTTTCATGATGCGGTATGCAGAAAGTCTAGTTTTCCAAAGATCTACAGATTTTAGCCAAAAGGATATGAAAAATTATCGATTTCAATTGGGCTATAAAATAATGAGAGACAAGTGTTGGAAGCTAAATCTGTAACTAGAGTTTTTGTTCATACTATGCATATGTAATTGTCAGCACAAACATTGTATTTGTAATTATACAATCCATGTACTCCTTCTCAAATCAATGAAACTTTGCTTCGGATTATTGGGTTTGTCTCATATATGATCTGTAATCTGTAAATGTTGTCGAATTTTTTCAGTAATATTGAACCTTGTTTTTGCAAGAATCATTTGAAATGAGGACCACATTGGGCCTGATACAAAAGCATTTTAGGAAACCCAGTCAGTGCCTGAAACAAAATGATTCAGTTGTATAATGTAAGTTTAATGACAAACAATATATGTTTGTAGTTAAAATGTATGTAAACCATTTTGATAAACCAATGGAGCATTGCTTTCGATCCTTGTTATTGTCTAAAACTGTAATCTATAATCTGTCCTCTTGTCGATACTATAAGCTGTAAAATACGGCAATTCGAAAATCCAGACCAGAAAATTTTTCGGGATTTTTTTGGATAGAGTCTAGGGTCTTCCGGCCCTACGGGAGGAGCCCAAGGGGCTTTATTATAAAAACATAAAATTTAACAAGGGTTTCGGATAACCTATTAAATTACGAGAGGGTAATTAACTTATCCTTAAAGTTTTATTAAGATGGATTATATAAATGGGAGGGTTAAATGATTAAAACATTAACCCTAAGGGTTTATTGTTAAATTGAGGAATGCGAGGGGTTTTTCTGCAAAAAGACTCCCTTTGGTATTAAAACTCTCGGTCGACCCTTTTATTTACAGCTTTCCCATGCCCTAGCCGCAGTCGCCAAAGCTGCTGCATTTTCTTCTTCCTCCCCTCGCGAAGCCAAGCCAACGCACGCCGACTCCTTCCTCTCTTCATCTTCCCTAACCGCAGCCAAGCATGCGCCCGAAACCACCTTCTCCGTTCGATGGAAGCTCGATCCGCTGCTCTCCTCTTTGTTGCAACCGGGCGAGAGAGACCGGGAGCCGCTGACCACTTGGCCTTAGTTCCCCTCTCCATGTGATGCCGAAGGATTCCCAGAGACGGAGCGCATCTAGGGCAAATTGCCGATCGCTTACCACCCTTCGGTGGTGGAACGACGATGTTGGGTCTACCTAGGGCGAATCGACGACAAACTCGGGTGAGTCCATTACAGGTTTGAGATCCTGGAGGGATAAATTGGTATTCGATCTGTCAGTGCTTGGCTTGTTTTCTTAATCTTGTAATGGTTTTGTCGATTGATTGTGTCGTGTGGTATTGGTTTTGCTCAAACTTGATTTTGTGAGCACTGTTGTGTGCCATGAGGAGATTGATTTTTAGTTTTGTTTAGGCATGTTCTGGATCCCTGCTCCTGATTTGGTTGTGGGATCTTTGATTGGATGAATTGTAGAAGCTTTGGATTAAATCTGTAGGGGATCATTCTTGTTTGTTTTGTTCTGTTGTCTTGGTACAAAGCACGGAAGAGGAGGGGTTTTTTTTCCCTGCTATTGTGTATTGGCAGAGTGGCTATCTGATTTCGGATGAGGTTTCAATAAGTCTCTTGTGTTCGGTCTTGATGGTTAAGCTTTGTTGGGAACTCTCCTTGTATGCTGTGGACAGATTGATGTTGTCCTTCTCCTTGTATGTCGTGGGCTCCAATCCTTGTTTTTTTTTATATTTTTTGATCCACACCTTGAATGGGATTAGCAGTGATTCTAGTTACCACAAGCTTTGGTTTGGAAATTGAATCTTGTTAAGCTGTTGTGAAGTAGTGGGATCAGTAACTAGCTCTGGTTCTTCTCATTGTATTGAGGTGTTGATGTGTGTTTTGTCTTTTGGGATAGTTACGTGTGGGAGTGGATTTGATTCTGTTCCTAGTTTAGAGCAGGTTCTGATCTTGGAGTTGGTCCTATGGTTAAGTAGGTGTTTAGCTTAGTTAGTTTGGGATTAACTCTAATGCAGATTAATAATTAGTCTAGTTAGTTACTAGTTATGTAAGTAGCTAAACAATTATGTCCTTTGATGCAGGACATTGATTGGACTGCTAGACGAGGGAAGGTTCTTATTTGATACGAACACATTCTACTCTCTGGAGGCGGGTACCCTTTGACTTATCTTTTAGATATTGTCATATTGCTATGCATGGTTGGTTATAGATAGCAGTAAGATTATACGCTAGCCTGAGTTATTATACATGTTCTGGATACATGTTAGTTATCCCTGAGTTATTATGCATGTTCTGGATACATGTTAGTTATCCCTGAGTTATTATGCATGTTCTGGATACTTGTTAGTTATCCCTGAGTTATTATGCCTGTTCTGGATACATGTTAGTTATCCCTGAGTTATTATGCCTGTCTTAGATACTTGTTAGTTATCCTGGAGTTATTATGTATGTGTATCTATCATACTCCATCCTTGCACTGTTGCATGCCGGCGATCAGCGACTCCCTTGTGGTTGAGCCTAATCGTCTTCCGGTACATGATATGCGCACACTGCCACTCATGGGTTAGTGAATACCGTAGGATGTGCGCATTTGCTCTGTATTGCTCCGTTCGGCCACTATTGGAGGGTGAGCGCGGGCGTGGTAGCAGCCAGGGATCCCTTCTCGTACTGAGCCACGAGGAGATGAGAGCGGAGCTCCCCCATTGCTTGGGGTAGGAGGGTTATCCCCCGCCAGCATCTTGTCCACTCGGTCACTCAGGAGCAGTGATGGCTGGGTGTACAGTTGTCAGAGCCCTACCCGTTCAGACGTCCCTATGACAGGTGTATGATGATCTGTCTGGTGTCAGGGGTGACACATGTCATTGCACCATGTGCATACTATGCATCGTGCATTGTTTGCTGCACTTATTTGCTGCACTTGTTTGACATCGCATATACTGGAGACTTGTTATTTGAGATTATATGTCTAATGATATTCCCTTGGTTCTTATTATCCTCTTTTCAGGTTAGCTGGATTCTGGTATGTATCTACCTCAGTATTTCCAGTACTGGTTTTTTTTTCATATTGTTGATATGAGACTGTATTAACGTAGATGCTTATTGTTATTATAACATACTATGCATATCTGCTGGGTATTCGCTGAGTTTATGGACTCACCCCGTTGCCATATGATTTTATTTCAGGTTGAGATATTTGGAGTCGCCGGAAGAGCCCAGCAGCTAGTCCCTACCCATCGCGACGGCATAGTTCCGTTTTGTACTTAGTAGTGTCTCTTTGTATATTTACTTATTTGACTTGTATATGTCTTGGGAGTGTTGTCGTGTGCCCTAAGGGGTTTTTGTATTGTTGATTCGTCGTAAGTCGGACCGGTCCGCAGTCAGGTATGATCTACTTAGTTGTCTTGTGTTTTATGTTGTGTTTATCTATTTTGGAGGCCTGAGGCCAAATATAAACTGCGTGGTGTTGTTATAGTTGTTGTGTGTATGTGTAAATTGTCCGGCGGACAGGGGAGGTGCTGTCCGATTTTCTATTGGATCAGCGGCTCCTGAGTCTCGGGGCGTGACAATTTAATTTTGGTATCAGAGCTCAGGTTATCGGATACCTTGTGGACTTGTGGAGTTACGATGTCTACTTGTTTTACGAGTCTTATCGGATTTGTTCGGAGTGTTTTTCTCGATGTGGTTGTCTGGGACTGGGCGATGGGACTTCTTCAGGCGACAGGTATTTCTCCTGATCTTTTGGATCCCTTATCCTATTTAGGTATTGGTTAGAAAATTCTCACATGTTATTGGACCATGTTACTATACCTGTATATTTAGTTATGATTTAGAAATTCTCACATGTTATTGGATCATGTTTCTATACCTGTATATCTAGGTATGATTTAGAAATTATCTCGTGTTATCGGATCATGCTACCATTCCTGTATATTTAGGTATGGTTAGAAATTCTTTCAGGACATTGGATCAGGTTGTTATTCCTGTATATTTATGTATAGTTAGAAATTTTCTCATGTTATTGGATCAATTCACAGTAGCTCATGGAGCTACAAGTTTTCTTATATTGCGTATATCTGGACAGATAAGCTAGATGTCATGTTTTGAGTACATAATCTGCATTGGTACAATAGGGTAGCTGTAGCTACATATTATTATGATTAGTAGAGGATTGATACAATCTGTTCCTTGGGGACTTTGACCATGGATCACTTGTACTTGGTTGTTGACTTAAAGTACATGTTGATATGTGATTTGAGCTAATATAGAAGGGTATGGAGCTAGTTGCTTGACACTTATGGATTACTGCTTTTACTTGATCTGAATAACCAAGAAGGTACTTACGGACTTATGATTTGCGTGGAGGCAAATCACTTACACAACTAGGCGACCTTTAGTTAAATGATATCAAGGATGACTCGTGGGGAAATAAAGAAATTGTTTCATGAGTATGTTTAGATACTCCTGAGAGATAGCATGTTTCTAGCTCCTTATTATGGAGTAGGATCTTAGAGGGTTTTGACCAGGGAGTGGAGGAATTGGACTGTACTGGATTACGAGTCGACGGTCGGTGTGACTCGCTAGTTCTTACACTACTCTAAGAGGGATCTTGACTCATAGATTGGGTGTATATGGTTAGATAATCTCGATGGTGCATCGGGATGTACGATCCGCTAGGGTGCGGAGGATGTGGAGATAGTTGTATCCTTACTTTCCAGTGTGATATTGAACATTAATCAGGAGGTCAAAGATGTCCACTGATTTTCGGTTATTATACCCCCATCGTGGATCTATTAGTTCACGGGATCATGAGGTTGTTATCACCATGGACTTTCTCGTTGGTGTTGAGAGGTAGATTGAGATTGACGAATCTCTATGATATGTTGTATTTTGAAGATTTTATTAGTAGACAGGGACCTACCAGATTGTAGCTTTTGATGGATCATTGGGTGGATAAATGATCCTTTGGTGGTTGATTGCTTAGGAAATCTGTTATTGTTAGCAGTATATGGTACGACATGTTGGCACAATCTTTAAATTATAGGTTATCTTCTGACAGTCTATTGGAGGTTATATATACCCATATATATGACTTGTGATGTTTTGGAGGATGTTATTGTTTTGGGGATACTTGGGTGATACCCATGGATCTGACATTATATGTTTGAGGATCGAAGTATATGTAGAGCGCCAGTGATTTTAGGATTGAGTCCCCTGGATAGTTGGGATGAATGATTGGTTGTTCGGGTGTATCTTGTTATCGGATGATAACCTCTGGATTGAAAACTCCAGTTGCTCTATAGCAGTGTAATCGTAGGGGATCAGAAGGAGTGGTTACTCATGATGTGTACAGACAAATTTAGCTGCTAATGTTTGCCATATGATGAATAACGAAATTTGGAGACCAAATTTTTATTAGTGGGGGAGAATGTAAAATACGGCAATTCGAAAATCCAGACCAGAAAATTTTTCGGGATTTTTCCGGATAGAGTCTAGGGTCTTCCGGCCCTACGGGAGGAGCCCAAGGGGCTTTATTATAAAAACATAAAATTTAACAAGGGTTTCGGATAACCTATTAAATTACGAGAGGGTAATTAACTTATCCTTAAAGTTTTATTAAGATGGATTATATAAATGGGAGGGTTAAATGATTAAAACATTAACCCTAAGGGTTTATTGTTAAATTGAGGAATGCGAGGGGTTTTTCTGCAAAAAGACTCCCTTTGGTATTAAAACTCTCGGCCGACCCTTTTATTTACAGCTTTCCCGTGCCCTAGCCGCAGTCACCAAAGCTGCTGCATTTTCTTCTTCCTCCCCTCGCGAAGCCAAGCCAACGCACGCCGACTCCTTCCTCTCTTCATCTGCCCTAACCGCAGCCAAGCATGCGCCCGAAACCACCTTCTCCGTTCGGTGGAAGCTCGATCCGCTGTTCTCCTCTTCGTTGTTACCGGGCGAGAGAGACCGGGAGCCGCTGACCACTTGGCCTTAGTTCCCCTCTCCATGTGATGCCGAAGGATTCCCAGAGACGGAGCGCATCTAGGGCACATTGCCGGTCGCTTACCACCCTTCGGTGGTGGAACAACGATGTTGGGTCGACCTAGGGCGAATCGACGACAAACTCGGGTGAGTCCATTACAGGTTTGAGATCCTGGAGGGATAAATTGGTATTCGATCTGTCAGTGCTTGGCTTGTTTTCTTAATCTTGTAATGGTTTTGTCGATTGATTGAGCCATGTGGTATAGGTTTTGCTCGAACTTGATTTTGTGAGCACTGTTGTGTGCCATGAGGAGATTGATTTTTAGTTTTGTTTAGGCATGTTCTGGATCCCTGCTCCTGATTTGGTTTTGGGATCTTTGATTGGATGAATTGTAGAAGCTTTGGATTAAATCTGTAGGGGATCATTCTTGTTTGTTTTGTTCTGTTGTCTTGGTACAAAGCACGGAAGAGGAGGGGTTTTTTTTCCCTGCTATTGTGTATTGGCAG
>JAGFNQ010005419.1:0-25123 GCA_024364735.1 Boesenbergia rotunda | reverse complement strand
CTTTGCTTCAGGGTGCTCAAGTTGCAGACGCTTCAAAGGATTAGAGTGTATGCTTCAAGGTGCACAGTGATTGCCAAAGGATGATCAAGTGTTGCTGCAACAGAGAACGCCCCTTTCACTTCATCGCCAGCCAACACTTAACCCAGCTGCCTAACGCCAGGTCACAGACGCTCCTCTGCAGCTCCTAGCTGCTCATCTGCAACTGCCCAGCTACCCTGACCTCTCCTAGACTCCCTGAGCTCTCCTCAGCCACGCCCCAGGTCAGCTTCCAGCCGTTGTCAGCAGCGCCTGTTGTAACCTGCGATGGCAACTGTCAAACCTGATGTAGCAAAAGACACCTGTTGACTCTCCTTGAGTGTTTGAATCCTTCCTGTCTAACCTGCATACTGATCAGAGGCTTAGCAAATGGGTATCAAACAATATCAGCAGTGTATAAGAGGAAATCAGATCGCAATCAGAACTCTGACAACGCATTTTGAATTAAAGTTCAGCTTCTGATCGGTCACCGGACCGATCAGGGTTAGCCCTGACCGATCAGGCTCCAGCCTGATCGGTCCACAGTGAGAAATTGGAAATCATGAACTCCTTGTGATCGATCACCCTGACCGATCACAGATCGTGGATCGATCACCGGACCGATCCACAGCAGTGCTGGGATTCCCAGCCTTCGCAGGCCAACTCTCACTGATCAGTCACCCGACCGAGCAGGTTGTGGCCTGATCAGTCTGGGGACCGATCAAGGCACTACCTGACCGATCATAATGCATCTTGATCAGTCATAGTGAGGAACCCGCGATATTTGAACGATCCAGTAGACCGATCAAGAGTTTCTCCCCAAGGCTACTGACCTCTCTCTGATCGTTCACCAGAATGATCAGAAGCTCAACAAAAACCTTTCTGTTCTCATCCTGATCGGTCACCAGACTGATCAGTCTTTTCTGGATTGGTCACCAGACCGATCCACAAAGGGAGTTCGTGCCAACTTCCCTGATCGGTCACGAGACCGATCCAGCGACTCTCAATTCAACCCTAAGTCAAGAGAACGGGCTCCCTACCGTTCTCTGACTCGTGCTCAGTCCCTCGGACCAAGACTCCGTGCCCAGCATCACTCACCGGGACTTCATTCAACCTCGCTTCACTCACTAGGACCTGGCTTCACTCACCAGGGTTTCGGTCACCTGGCTTCACTCACCGGGACCCGGTTTCACTCACCGGGATTTCAACCTAGCTTCACTCGCTAGGATTTCAACCTGGCTTCACTCACCAGGACCCGACTTCACTCACCAGGACCCGGCTTCACTCATCGGGATTTCAACCTAGCTTCACTCGCTAGGATTTCAACCTGGCTTCACTCACTAGGACCCGGCTTCACTCACCGGGATTTTAGTCAACCTAGCTTCCCAAGCTAGGACCTGGCTTCACTCACTATGGTTTCAGTCAACCTAGCTTCCCAAGCTAGGACCTGGTTTCACTCACCAAGGTTTCAACTTAGCTTCCCAAGCTAGGACCTGGCTTCACTCACCAGGGCTTCACCTAGTCCCACTAGGTGTGCCTAGTCCCACTAGGTCTTTTCTCATGCCAGCGTACGATCTCCCCGATTTACCTGGACTTCACCTAGTCCCACTAGGTATTTTCCCATGCCAGCCTGTGATCTCCCAGATCCACCTATACTTAATCCAAATTCACTCAACCAAACTTAAATCGTTGACAACACCAAAACAACAATCGGGTCAGACTGCATCAACAATATCACCAGTCGACTGCCCAGCTTATACAAACACTCTTCCTCACTCCAACGACCCTCCTCCACGCGTGCCTTCAGGTACACTCCCTTGGCTTGCCCCTTGAAGTGATCTTCCACCAGCTATCATCCATCTGATGCGCACACAAGCCTTCCCTTGGCTTGCCTCCATGTCACCCTTCACTTGTGCCCTTTGAAGTCCACTTCCCGGCTTGCCCTTGGAGTCCTCCTCCCTCGGCTCTCGTCCCTTCATGACTTAGCTGACTCTTCACCAACAACCTTGACTGTTGCCTTCGTGCCCTCTTCATCTTTGGCCTTCGTCCCTCGGATGCACACAAGCCTCCAGCTTGTCTCCATGCCATCATTCACGTACGCCTCGAAGTCCACGCCCCTCAGCTCATCATCCCTGCTATACCAAGGTCCCTCGGGTGCACACAAGTCTCCAGCTTATCTCCATGCAACCCTTCACCATCCCAAAGCCGTCCATCCAAGTCAATATGTGTAAACCTGCACATCCTATACACTCAAATACACATATTAGATCATAAGGGTAAACCTAGCTTAAACCCTTTGCCCAAACATCAAAATACATGGTCACTCCGGACCATATATTGCCTCAACATTCCCAAGACCCTGGACGGAGGGTCACCACCACCTACCGTTGCTATGTCGGGCAGACTCTTCATCCTTTGTCCTGGCTGTTAGTGATATGAGAGAAGTGTCCTAAGGCAATCGCCTTATGATTGTAAACATTTATTTTAATAAATGATAATTCACTATTTGAGTATAGATGTTTGTGTATTTAATTGGGATCTTAAACTCATCTACTAAATGTCCGCAATACAATTCACAACATAAGAGAATTTGTGATGAGATCACAACTAGTGATTATCTCTACATGTGCAATTGTGAAGTATTGAAAATATCCCTAGTCGATGAATTGATAAAAATGGGCACTATCAATTCTGTTGAGACTAGCATGGATTATTCTCTAATCAGCTGATTCTCACTGGCTGGTGACATTGGGATATCCGGAGATAAACATGGATGCTAGTTAAGGGAACTAGTTCATTGGAGTGACTAGCCGTAAAACTTCATATGGTAATCTACATATAGATATGTCAATGAAGTTCTTACTGCAGCTTAAGTACGATGTTCCTTTGACTTGCGGTGTTCAAGTCATCTTGGTCATGGAGACTTATACTTTAACATCTTAAGCAAGCATCTCCAAGGAGGTGTGGACCCAGGATGATTGGGTATAAGCCGAAGTGCCCGAAGATGTTTGAACAGCCTACAAAGGATTCACCACTCCTTGCGAGGAGATGTATACCCAGGCCTATCGTCGGATTGATACTCAAAGCCTCTGGCCAGAGCATATCATGTTTAGAGTATGAGTCTCTTAAATACATGAGAGTAATTAGAAATCCAAAGGACGAGAAAGACACTATTTGGGCTAGGTGTGACGTAGTCAGTCTAGTGGGGACTGACACAAACAGATCATGTCCTGAACCAAGTGGGTATAAGATGGTGAAGGGAATGGGGCACGATTCATTAGAGCTACTGAAGGGTTTCAGAATTACTTCTGAGGTCAACCGTTGATCTTTCGATTAATTGGGGATCATGATGTACTACTAGGTGCCACTCATGATCGTTCTATAATTGATGAATTATAGATGGCCAACATAAATCGAAAGCCTATTTAGTCACACGTACTACGAGTAATCCGAGGGATTTAAAATGAGTTGAAAATTAGATTTTCCGATCAAGAGAAATAAGTCGAATCTGAGTTAATCAGAGGCGCAATGGAAGCTTAAAATGGCTAAGTCATTTGAAGGCTTATTGGGCGAATTAAATGAGTTTAATTCGCGATGGGATCGGCTCGGTTTGGCCGGCCAAAGAGGGTGCCAACCCTCTTTGGTTTGGCCGGCCACAACAATGGGGAGAAACCAATTTATTTGGTTTAATTAATAAAATAAATCTAGCGTGATTTGTTTTATAAATTATGGATAAATAAATTTGTATAAAGAAATTTATATAAATAAATTTATATAAATTTATTCTTTTTTTATGGAAATTAAAATGATCCATGGAATGGTTTATTTTAATTTTATAAAATCAATTATGAATTGATTTTTCCATAATAAGAAAATTTATAAATTTCTTGTAAAATTTATTCCATAATAAAAGGAGAGATGTATTTGTTTTATTATAAAGTTAGTTATAATAAAACTTGGCTTAAACGGAATAATTCATAAGAAAATTTATAGGATAAATCTCTTATGAAAATTCCGTTAAGAGGGAGACTTGGCAAGGGAGAGGATACTATATAAAGGAACCAAAGGCAAGCCTTGAATTCCCAATTGAGTTATCAAAAAATCTAGTAGCTCTCTCCCTCTCTCTCTTATTCTCTCCCCCTCTCCTCCTCCTAGGGCCGGCGCCCCTTGCTCACCATAGGGCCGGCATCCACCCCTCCTAGGGCCGGCGCACCACCCTCACATCTCCTAGAGTTGGCGTGAGCAACCTCCATCAAGAAGGTGCCAAAGAAGAAGAAGAAGAAGCGGGTCGCATCTCCTTCCTTCCCGGAATTTAGATTCCGTTTCTTGATGGTTAGTTTCCTTTCTTCTCTCTTGATATTCTAGTTATGCCTTTAGAGAATCTAGTAGTTCTCGTCGGCACAAAACTCGTGACTTTGCGAAGTCATCCCGAAGAGAACTCGACGTGGACGCGAATAGAGGCGGAGCTTCCAAGGGACGCTACGGTTGGATCTCGTCCTTTACTTCGAGTTACGCGAGGTACTAAGTAAATTAGTTTACTTTTCGCAAAGTTTTAATTAATGATCATGTCCACACATCATAAGGTTGCATGCTAGATACGTGGTTAAAAATAATTTGAGAAATTATTTTATGCTAATTCTTCCGCTGCACGTAAAAATTTAAAATTTTACGAACCCGTATCCTTGTCAACATACACCCGGTCCCAACAGTGGTATCAGAGCCGGTTAGTGTTCGACATAATCATATAATTGTTTTGCGGAAAACTTTGTCATAATCTCAATTTTGAAAAAAATTTCAATTATGGAAATTTTCCAATTATTATAAATTTTAGATTTAGGAATTTCAAAGTTTGGAAATCCTCATGAAATTTCGCAAACGTTTGAAATATCCTAGTTTCTGAAATTTCATGATAATTGTGAAAACTTCCCATCTTTGGAAACTTTCCAATTTTGGAAATTTTCTAATTTAGAAATTTTCTAAATTTTAGAAATATGTAAGTTTTCTTTCTACCAGAAACTTACAATTATTCTGAAAACCTATTATGAAATTTCGCAATTTTGGGCACTTTCTTTCAAGAAAGTCTAGACAAATTTATGGACAATTAATTGACAATTAAATTCGAATTGGATTTAAATTATCAACAAAATTCTTTAGTTTGGATTGAGCCTCGGGGAGCCGTCCAATTTAAAGTTAGTTGTTGTAATTTAATTTCCCATTTTGAATAAAATTGTCATGTTTGATTTGGATTGAGCCTCGAGGAGCCGTCCAAATTGGATTTACGACAAATTTCTTTTCTTTGGGTATCTGAGCCTCGGGGAGCCACCCTTAGAAAACAATTTGTTATAATTAATTAAATCCATGAATAAAATATGATTTAAGAGGTGATGCTCTTACATATTGTTGTCTCCAAAATTAATTAGGAAAATGGTTTCCTATAGAGTTTTCTTAAATGAGATTTTCATGAAAATAATATGTGGTTGAATTAAGGGATTTGTCTCTTAATTTAATAAGATTTGATTTAGAGAAATCAAAGTCTTAAACATATTATTTCCGAAATTGATTATGACAATTTAGGAAATTATTTCCCAAAACAATTCCTTGAATAAAGTATGAAATTAGAATTAGGAAATCCGGTTCCTAATTCAATTAATGAGACTTGATAAATTAAGTCACATACATACTTTATTAAGGAAATCGTTAGTCATGACATAATTAAATGTCATGAATGTGCTTAGAAAAGAAAGGATGAGACCCAAAACCCCTTACAAAATATTAAGGCCAACACCTTCCATTAATATGGTTAGAATCGGAGTTTTGTTTCTCGTTTGGGTTGATGGACACATCCATGCCCGGCTTGAACCTCAACATGTTCAAACCATGGAATTAGTTTATGAATAATATAGTCGGAGTCAGAGGTCAATCCTTAGTTTTGGTTGTTGGACACATCCAAGCCTGACTAAACGGTTGAATGAGTTCCAACCATATTAAAACTATTTCTTGATTAATGGGTCAGCCTTAAGCTTGGAACATCGATTTGTTGTGCCACAGCCAAGATCGATGTAAAGAGAGGTGCAGTTGGGTGCTATGTATAATGTTGCATACTTGTTAATGAGTTAACAACCCAATGATTTATGCAAACATTCAACTAGTTGATAGCATAAAGTGATAGTTACATATATGTGATATGTAATCGGTATAATTACCTACCTTCATTGTAGCGACCCGCCTTCTCTACCTTAGACGGACCGTTACATGTCTACTTCTTGACTCTAATGCACGACTAAAGATGCGGAACTTTCTTAAACTTGTATTCAAATCTATCTAAGAATAATGGTCTAACTTTAATAGTCATGCATGATACAATGACACACTTCCTTTCTCTAAAATTCGTAAGGAAAATATTCATTACAAGCAATTCTAGCCATTTAAACTCATCACACAAGGTTCTATAACATTACTAAAGCATTTATGGAATATGGATGCAACTTTTCTAAGCACATTTAAAGCAATAAACTTAATTCACAAGGAGACTAACAACATCTTGGCATATGCATCAAATAACTCCTAAGCATTTCTACCTAATTTACAAGCATTTTAAGTACAATTAGGACCTAGTCCAAAAGGGAATAATAATAAGCTCCAGAATAAGTCTAAAACGAAATGTATCCAGATGTTAAACTACTCATGCCCTTGCTCATCTAGTGCATTCACAAAAGTATGCATACTAATTGAAATGACATGGAATCTTCATTCTACAAAATTGAGCATGTAAAACTATCCGAAGCATGAATGTTTAATAAACTCCATAACACAATAACTTGGAATTTGGAAATCTTAAACATGCATTTCAAATAAGCTAACCTGTCTCATCCCAAGGATCTCTCCAAGGTCAGCCACCACACACACGTCACTCAGCACCGCCTCGTCGCCTTCCTTCAGAATTGCTTGTCTTTACCTTTATCTGCAGTAAGAGGAAATGCAACTAATAAGCATAAAGCTTACCAAGTACTATCTAGCTCACAAAAACTCGAAATGTGCAGGCATGCTTTTTAAACAATGTGAAATCACATGAGATACTTTTATGCTTAAAAGAAACACTAAAACATGTATAACTCAAAACATGCATACTAAAGCATTAATAAGTCAAACTCACTTTTTCTTGGCTTAACTTGAAACTTTAGCAATTCTTTAACTTTAAATCTTTCTTTAACTTTTAGAAAATTTCCTTAATTTTAGAAAACTTTGCTAAAGCATATACTTGAAAATAATAACTCACTTGGATCCACTTAAGACGTAAGTACCATCTTATGCGCGTTCCCTAAAAGATTGGGGTAGCGAGCCACCAATCCTAATAGAGCAGACCTTGGTCTACCAGGGCCAAGACCTTGGAATTGGACACCTGGATTTCTTTAACGACGCCCTTGGACGCCGGGTACTGGCCTTAGAAAATAAAATACTTACTTTTTCTTATCTTGAATGCCTTGGCATTTTAACGAGCACCTTGTGTGCCCAAATCCCTAAGTCTTGACTTTTGGGGATTTCCTAAGGCCTTGGCCTTTTCTTTTCTTATCTTTATCTTCTCTTTTCTTTTCTCATAACTTTTCTTAGACCCTAACCTCATATAGGGCACTTAATTAAACTTATACAAGCATGGATTAAACAAAGGTTACATGCAAAATCATAAACTAAAGGAAAATTTACATTTTTAACTTTCTAACGGGAAAAACTTGCGGAAAACCGCCTCTTACTGCAGGTGAGCAGTACTTACTTCCTGCGCTAGGTTTTCCTTACGAATAAAATCTGAAATTCCCGAGGAAACGTCGAATTTCGACGTTCTTCTTGCTCCTTGGCGTTCTCCTCGCGTCTACGAGAGTTCTCGTAGAGAATAGGGCCTCTTAAGACCTTCCCTTGGCTTCTCCTTTGTCTTGGGCGAGAGAGAGGGCGAGAGGAAGAAAAAAATCGCGAGAGGGAGAGAGGGAGTCGGCGGAGAGAGGATGTGAGGGAAAGAATGAATAAAAAAGCCCTAAGTTTCCCTTTTATACTTATGGAAAAAATTTAACTAATTCTACCTTATCTATTGTTTCCGCTAATCTATTTAAACAAAAGCAAGCTAGTCCACTTGGTCCGCCCCTCCTCCTCTCTCAGCGTAGGTTCAGGGATCAAATCCCTCCTACGCGTTTTTCTCTTTTTACCCGTTTTTGCCACTTTCGTTTACGGAAAAATTCTATAAAAATATCCATAAATTTGGAATAAATTCTAAGATATTTCTAAAATTAGTTTCGAGATTTTTCGGGCATTACAATCCCCCATACCCAGAACGGACTCGGAAAATTCCATAAAAATATTCTAAAAATTCCTAAAAATATCTAGAATATTTTTAAAATATTTTTAACTAATTTCAAGGACTTTAAGGACTTAAAATGGAAATTTTGGGGCGTTACAATCGGCGGGTCGCTATAGTTGGTATCAGAGCAGTTCCCATTCTCCAGCATCACACACATATCAGCATCAACCTTGCCGTCTTCATGTAAGAAAGTTTTAAGTTTCAGTTTTTCTATTGCTCCTTTATCTAATTGCAGTATAGAGAAATGCTTAAGTACTTACTCCTATGTGTATAGAACAAGGAAGCATGCTTAATACCTTAGTATCACGGAATCGTGTTTAATCCCTAGAATGGATATTAGGTTACTAAGTAAGAAGACAAGTTTATACCTAGAAATATAGTAGTGATTTTCTTGTTCCTTTATGCATTATGAGATGGCAAGAAGAGGCCGAGCTCCTAATGCAAGGAACAGCACTCCAATTCAAGATAACAATGAGCCTGGCACAGAACAGCCAAACCCGATGGCAGTCATTGCTCAAATGCAAGCTCAGATTACAGAGCAACAGAAGACCATCGCCACACTGATGGCAAATCAGCACCCAGCGCCCCCTACACCACCCACAGCAGGAGTGGGAACTCCAGTGGTGGCTGAAGTTCCACCAGTCACACAGGAGACCCCTGCTGTGAACCGAAGACAAGAAGCATACCTCGTCCAGTGGCAGAGGCTGAAACCTGAAAGCTTCTCAGGCACGACTGAGCCCTGGGATGCCCAGGCTTGGTTCAAGACTTTAGAGAGCACAATGGAGCTTCTTGACTGGCCAGAAGTCGAGAAGGTCAAATGTGCCTCCTTCTGCCTAACTGGAGATGCTCGTATGTGGTGGGAGCGGGTCAAGAGTAAGAGGATAGTCAACCAGATGAGCTGGACAGATTTCGAGCAAGAGTTCTATGAGGAGTTCTTCCACATGCGGGTTACCAACAAGCACTACGAGGACTTCATGGAGTTCAGACAAGGTAACCTACCAGTGGGAGAAGCAGTCGCGAAGTTCAACAGACTAGCTCGCCTCTGCCCAGAGCTAGTCAGCACAGAGAAGGAGCGAGTCAGACTGATGCTCCGCATGCTGAACCCTGAGATAGCACTCAACATGAACAGCGGGACGCACCGACCCCAGACCAGCGAGGAGTTGGTCAGTAGTGCACTAATCTCAGAGCACTATCTGAATGGCATCAAGGCACAACAAACACAGCAGAAGCCAGTCCTGATTGAGAGCAAGACAACAGGAGGCCAGAAGTCTCAGCCAAATAACCAGAACTGGAAGAACAAGAACCACAAAAGGAAGCAGTGGCCTGGCAGCCAAAAAGGAAACCTAGAGAACAAGCAAGCTAGGTATCCACCTTGTCCTAAGTGTGGGAGGACCCATCCAGGAGCATGCCTTTTAGGTGTAACTGGGTGCTACTCATGTGGACAAGAGGGACACAGATCCAAAGACTGCCCAAACAAGTTTAAGGTACTCCCTCAGCAGTCCGTACAGTATGGAGGCAAGCCTCAGTTACATTACATGCCTACTATACTGGAGGGACCTCAGATCAGTCAGGGAAGGTTGGAAGCAGCACCAGTTTCAACCACTGCCAGAGTCTTTTCCCTCACGAAGGAAGAAGCTGCCAGTGCCTCCACGGTCGTAACAGGTCAAATCGTTATTTTTCAGCATTTAGCTACTACACTGTTTGACACTGGGGCGACCCATTCTTTCGTATCAGTACCTTTTGCTAGTAAGTTACAGGTGCCTGCAGAGAGTTGGGAGTCTAGATTCCTGACAACTCTCCCTTCAGGGGAAATCATGGAATCCACCCAGCGGCTCTGGACTGTGTCAATCAAGATTTGAAACCGAGAGCTATATGTCGATCTAATAGTCCTTGCGATGCAAGACTTCGACGTCATACTGGGCATGGATTTCCTCAGTAAGTACAGCGCTTCAGTGGACTGTCGCCGGAGGAAGGTGGTTTTCAGTCCAGCAGGAGAACCACCGTTCGAATTTCAAGGAGCCCCAAGGAGAAAGACTCAGAAATTCCTCTCAGCCTTGGCAGCCCACCAGATGCTAGAACAAGGGTGTGCAGGTTTTCTTGCACGCCTAGTGGACATAGAAGCAAAGGAAGAGCGCAAGCAGGAGGATATACGGGTAGTCTGTGAGTATCCAGAAGTATTCCCAGAAGAACTACCTGGACTACCTCCCAACAGAGAAGTGGAATTCGAGATCGAGCTAGTACCAGGATCCGGTCCGGTCTCGAAGGCCCCATATCGTATGTCTCCAGCAGAGTTGAAGGAATTACAAGAGTAACTCCAGGAGCTACTAGACAAGGGCTTCATTCGCCCGAGTCATTCACCCTCGGGAGCTCCTGTACTTTTCGTCAAGAAGAAGGATGGGTCTATGCGTCTGTGCATAGACTACAGAGCGCTGAACAAGGTAACCATCAAGAACAAGTACCCCCTTCCTAGAATAGATGATTTGTTTGATCAACTCAAAGGGGCTACAGTGTTCTCGAAGATAGATCTGCGTTCTGGGTATCATCAGCTAAAGGTTAAAGAAAGTGACATCCCCAGGACGGCCTTCAGGACAAGATACGGCCACTACGAATTTGTAGTGATGCCTTTTGGAGTAACCAATGCTCCAGCAGTCTTCATGGAGCTGATGAACCACATCTTCAGGGAGTATCTCGATAAATTCGTCATTGTATTTATTGATGATATTCTCATATACTCACAGACTCCAGAGGACCATGCTACACACTTGAGGATAGTGCTGCAGATCCTTCAGCAGGAGAAGCTCTATGCAAAATTCTCACAAGTGTGAGTTTTGGCTAGATCAGGTGGCCTTCCTAGGTCACATTGTATCCAAAGAAGGCATTCAAGTTGATCCAGCCAAGATAGAAGCAGTCAGTAACTGGTGTAGACCCAAGAATGCCAGTGAAATCAGAAGCTTCTTAGGCCTGGCAGGATATTACAAAAAATTTGTGGAGGACTTTTCCAGAATAGCCTCTCCACTCACAGCCCTGACCAGAAAGAATCAGAAGTTTGAGTGGTCAGATAAATGCGAGCACAACTTCCTAGAACTGAAGAAAAGATTGACTAGTGCTCCCATCCTGACTATTCCAGAGAGTGACAAGGTCTTTGACATCTACAGTGATGCATCCAAGATGGGCCTCAGAGCTGTCCTCATGCAAGATGGTAAAGTAATAGCATATGCCTCCAGACAGCTCAAGGACTATGAGAAGAATTACCCTACTCATGACCTCGAGCTAGCAGCTGTGGTTTTCGCACTGAAGCTCTGGAGACACTACCTGTATGGAGTGCAATGCAGAATCTTCACAGACCATCAGAGTTTGAAGTACTTTTTCACTCAGAAGGATCTGAATATGAGGCAGCGCAGGTGGCTAGAGTTGGTCAAAGATTATGACTGTGAAATCCTCTACCACCCAGGTAAAGCTAATAAAGTGGCAGATGCACTGAGTAGGAAATCCTGTGCAGCACTGATGTCCCTATCATCACTGTCCCTACCACTTCAGAAAGAAATAAAGGATTTTGGAGTCGAGGTAATAATTGGGCAACTTTCTGCATTGACTCTAGAGTCAACCTTGCTTGTGGATATACAAAGAAAGCAAAGTCAAGACCCAGAGATCCAGAAGATCAAGCAGGAGATCCAAGAGGCAAAAAATCCAGAGTTTCGAGTATCAGATAGTGGCATCCTCTATCTTGGAGACCGCCTTTGCGTTCCCAATGATGAGGAACTAAGAAAGAATATTTTAGAAGAAGCCCACAGTACCCCGTACTCTATGCATCCTGGTTCTACCAAGATGTACCAAGATTTAAAAAAAAGGTTCTGGTGGTCTAGACTCAAGCGAGACGTGGCCAGATATATCAGTACCTGCTTGACCTGCCAGAGAGTCAAAGCAGAACACCAGAGACCAGGAGGAGTTCTGCAGCCTCTTCCCATTCCAGAGTGGAAGTGGGAAGAGATATCCATGGATTTTATCACAGATCTCCCAAGGACCACCCATGGACACGATGCAATATGGGTGATAGTGGACAGATTGACCAAGTCTGCCCACTTCCTAGCCATCAAGTTATCGCATTCGGTAGAGCAGTTAGCACAGCTGTACGTGAAAGAAGTGATCAGGCTTCACGGAGTTCCGAAGTCGATCGTTTCTGACAGAGATGGGCGGTTCATCTCCCATTTTTGGAGGTGTGTTCAGGACGCGCTAGGCACCAGACTTCAGTTCAGCACAGCTTTCCATCCCCAGACATATGGACAAACAGAGAGAGTAAATCAGATTTTAGAAGACATGCTCAGGGGTTGTGCGTTGGACTTTAAAGGTAGTTGGTGCAAATTTCTGTACAAGAGCTATCAGGCCACTATCAAAATGGCACCTTATGAAGCATTATATGGCAGGAAATGCAGATCACCCATATGCTGGCAAGAAGCTGGTGAGAAGAAAGAGATGGATTCAGGACTAGGCAGCCAGACTGAGCTTATAGATGAGACCACTCAGGCTATCCAGATGATCCGTCAGAGGATTGAGACTTCCCAGAGTAGACAGAAAAGTTATGCTGACACACGCCGTAGGCCACTTGAGTTCCAAGTTGGAGATTCAGTATTTCTCAAGGTCACCCCTATGAAGGGAGTGATGAGATTTGGCAAAAAGGGCAAGCTGAGTCCTCGCTACATAGGGTCCTACAAGATTATAAAGAGAGTTGGGAAGGTAGCCTATGAGCTGGACTTGCCAGAGGATATGTCAGCTATCCACAGTACGTTTCATGTCTCCATGCTAAAGAAGTGTATTCACGATCCCAATCAAGTGATTCAGCCTCAGTCAGTGCAGATCCAAGAAGATCTTAGCTATGAGAGCAGACCGACACAGATAGTGGACAAAGCAGTTAAAAGATTAAGAAAATAAGAGGTGCCACTAGTGAAGGTCATCTGGCAAAGTCAAAAGCATGAGGAGGCTACTTGGGAATGTGAGGACAGCATGAGAGAAAGATATCCAGAATTATTCTAAGTTCGAGGACGAACTTTTCATAAGGTATGGGGGATTGTAACGCCCTAAAATTTCCATTTTAAGTCCTTAAAGTCCTTGAAATTAGTTAAAAATATTTTAAAAATATTCTAGATATTTTTAGGAATTTTTAGAATATTTTTATGGAATTTTCTGAGTCCGTTCTGGGTATGGGGGATTGTAACGCCCGAAAATTCTCGAAACTAATTTTAGAAATATCTTAGAATTTATTCCAAATTTATAGATATTTTTATAGAATTTTTCCGTAAACGAAAGTGACAAAAACGGGTAAAAAGAGAAAAACGCGTAGGAGGGATTTGATCCCTGAACCTACGCTGTGAGAGGAGGAGGGGCGGACCAAGTGGGCTAGCTTGCTTTTGATAAATTAGATTAGCGGAAACAATAGATAAGGTAGAATTAGTTAAATTTTTTCCATAAGTATAAAAGGGAAACTTAGGGCTTTTTTATTCATTCTTTCCCTCACATCCTCTCTCCGCCGACTCCCTCTCTCCCTCTCGCGATTTTTTTCTTCCTCTCGCCCTCTCTCTCGCCCAAGACAAAGGAGAAGCCAAGGGAAGCTCTCAAGAGGCCCTATTCTCTATGAGAACTCTCGTAGACGCGAGGAGAACGCCAAGGAGCAAGAAGAACGTCGAAATTCGACATTTCCTCGGGAATTTCAGATTTTATTCGTAAGGAAAACCTAGCGCAGGAAGTAAGTACTGCTCACCTGCAGTAAGAGGTGGTTTTCCGCAAGTTTTTCCTGTTAGAAAGTTAAAAATGCAAATTTTCCTTTAGTTTATGATTTTGCATGTAATCTTAGTTTAATCCATGCTTGTATAAGTTTAATTAAGTACCCTATATGAGGTTAGGGTCTACGAAAAGTTATGAGAAAAGAAAAGGGAAGATAAAGATAAGAAAAGAAAAGGCCAAGGCCTTAAGAAATTCCCAAAAGTCAAGACTTAGGGATTTGGGCACACAAGGTGCTCGTTAAAATGCCAAGGCATTCAAGATAAGAAAAAGTAAGTATTTTATTTTCTAAGGCCAGTACCCGGCGTCCAAGGGCGTCGTTAAAGAAATCCAGGTGTCCAATTCCAAGGTCTTGGCCCTGGTAGACCAAGGTCTGCTCTATTAGGATTGGTGGTTCGCTACCCCAACCTTTTAGGGAACGCGCATAAGATGGTACTTACGTCTTAAGTGGATCCAAGTGAGTTATTATTTTCAAGTATATGCTTTAGCAAAGTTTTCTAAAATTAAGGAAATTTTCTAAAAGTTAAAGAATGATTTAAAGTTAAAGAATTGCTAAAGTTTCAAGTTAAGCCAAGAAAAAGTGAGTTTGACTTATTAATGCTTGAGTATGCATGTTTTGAGTTATACATGTTTTAGTGTTTCTTTTAAGCATAAAAGTATCTCATGTGATTTCACATTGTTTAAAAAGCATGCCTGCATATTTCGAGTTTTTGTGAGCTAGATAGTACTTGCTAAGCTTTATGCTTATTAGTTGCATTTCCTCTTACTGCAGATAAAGGTAAAGACAAGCAATTCTGAAGGAAGGCGACGAGGCGGTGCTGAGTGACGTGTGTGTGGTGGCTGACCTTGGAGAGATCCTTGGGATGAGACAGTTTAGCTTATTTGAAATGCATGTTTAAGATTTCCAAATTCCAAGTTATTGTGATATGGAGTTTATTAAACATTCATGCTTCGGATAGTTTTATATGCTCAATTTTGTAGAATGAAGATTCCATGTCATTTCAATTAGTATGCATACTTTTGTGAATGCACTAGATGAGCAAGGGCATGAGTAGTTTAACATGTGGATACATTGCATTTTAGACTTATTCTGGAGCTTATTATTATTCCCTTTTGGACTAGGTCCTAATTGTATTTAAAATGCTTGTAAATTAGGTAGAAATGCTTAGGAGTTATTTGATTCATGTGCCAAGATGTTGTTAGTCTCCTTGTGAATTAAGTTTATTGCTTTAAATGTGCTTAGAAAAGTTGCATCCATATTCCATAAATGCTTTAGTAATGTTATAGAACCTTGTGTGATGAGTTTAAATGGCTAGAATTGCTTGTAATGAATATTTTCCTTACGAATTTTAGAGAAAGGAAGTGTGCCACTGTATCATGCATGACTATTAAAGTTAGACCATTATTCTTAGATAGATTTGAATACAAGTTTAAGAAAGTTCCGCATCTTTAGTCGTGCATTAGAGTCAAGAAGTAGACAAGTAACGGTCCGTCTAAGGTAGAGAAGGCGGGTCGCTACATTCATAGGTAAGAATAACTTGATGGCCACAGTCATGGTTGTTCTTATCTATGGTTGGATATCAACCTATTTTGAGATGTTCCTACGATCTCCCGAATTGATAAAAAGGGTTATTCAATTTGAAAAATAAATAGGATTTTATTTATGTATATTGATACATTCTTTAATCATTCTTCTCACATAAGCTCAATTTGTATTTCTAGGTTAATCACTCGATCATGTCTTCTCTAAATTTGCGTTCCATCTTGGACACCAATAAACTGACTGGGCCTAACTTCATGGACTGGCTTTGAAACCTGAGGATAGTCCTCAAGGCAGAGAAGCTTGCTTATGTCCTTGAAGATCAACTTCCCAACCGTCCTCCTGAAGGTGCAACTCCAGACCAGTTAGTGGCCTATCAGAAACATGTGACCAATTCTGAACTTGCGAGTTGCATCATGCTAGCCTCTATGGTAGCTGAGCTGCAAAAGCAGCATGAGCATATGGATGCTTATACCATCATCTTCCATCTTCATGAGTTGTTTGAAGAGCAGGCGAGATCCGAAAGGTTCGAAGTCTCCAGACTCCTCTTCACCTCTAAGATGCAGGAAGGCACTTCTGCCTCACAGTTTGTGTTAAAGATATTGGGGTACATTGAGCGACTGAGCACACTCAGTTTTGCAATGGATCATGAACTAAGTATTGACTTAATTCTGAATTGTTTGCCCAAAAGTTATTCACAATTTGTGATGAACTATCGGTTGAACAAACTAGAGACCACCATTCCTGAGTTGCTCAACCTGCTGAAGACTGTAGAGCCTTCTGTAAAGCCAGATCAAAAGATGGTACTGTTAGTTGGTTCCTCGAAGAAAAGGTTCTAAGAGGAAGGCCAAAGAACAGAATAAAGGAAAGAAGAAAAAGGCCAAAAAGACTGAAAAGCAACCAAAAGGAACTTGCCATCATTGTGGCAAGGAGGGTCACTGGCGAAGAAACTGCAAGGTTTATCTTGAGTCCTTGAAGAATAAGGCATCCGATGCCCCATCCTCTTCAGGTATCTTCGTTATTGAATGTCAATCTATTTCCTCAAATACCTGGGTACTTGATACTGGGTGTAGCTCACATATATGTAATGACATACAGGGGCTAAGGAATAGAAGAAGACTCGTCAAAGGAGAAGCAAATTTGCGAGTTGGAAATGGAGCAAAGATTGCTGCTGTTGCCATCAGAACATATTTGCTAAAGCTCCCCACTGGACGTGTCTTAGAATTGGATAATTGTTATTTTGTTCCTTCGTTAATAAAGAACATTGTATCTATTTCATGTTTGAATGAAAAGGGTTATCATTTATCTTTTAGTAACAATTGTTGTTACATAACTTTAAATGGCGTTCTTTATGGGAATGGAACTTTGTGCAATGGCATCTACACGTTAGATTTATCCAGTGACATTTTCAATATCGAAGTTAGCAACAAACGTGCTCGAATAGATAATCGAATAGACTCCTACACTTGGCATTGCCGTCTTGGCCATGTAAGTAAGAAACGCATGACCGAATTACACCGATGTGGAATTCTGGAATCATTTGAACCCGGTTCATTTGATACATGTGAATCATGCTTAATAGGCAAGATGACCAAATTACCCTTTTCTGGAAAAGGTAATCCAGTGGGAGAATTGCTTGGTCTAATACATACTAATGTATGTGGACCAATGTCAACTCTTGCACAAGGAGGCTATAGCTACTTCATCACCTTTATCGATGATCACTCACGATTCGGGTATGTGTTCTTGATAAAACACAAATCTGAAGCTTTTGAGAAATTCAAAGAGTTCAGAAATGAAGTAGAGAAACAGCTTGGCAAAAGTATTAAGATACTTCGATCCGATCGAGGTGGTGAATACTTAAGTCAAGAGTTTCAAGATTATCTTAGGGACAATGGGATATTGTCCCAATGGACTCCGCCATATACACCACAGCATAATGGTGTATCTGAGAGGCGCAACTGAACCTTGATGGACATGGTTAGGTCTATGATGAATCATGCTACTCTTCCAAAATCCTTTTGGGGCTATGCACTTAAGACAGCTGTTTACTTGCTAAACAGAGTCCCGACCAAGGCAGACTCAACTACTCCATATGAGACATGGAATAGTAAGAAACCTCACTTAACTCACCTTAAGATATGGGGTTGTCCTGCTTATGTGAAGCGGACTGTATCAGACAAATTGAATGCTAAGTCTGATAAATGTCTATTTATTGGATACCCTAAGGAAACAAAGGGTTACCAATTCTATCATCCCTTGGAACAAAAGGTGTTTGTTTCAAGGCATGCTGTATTTTTGAAAAAAGAATTTCTTTTACAAGAAAACAGTGGGAGTGGCATTGAACTTGATGAAGTTCAAGAAACTCCAATAGACATTACAGAGACACCTAGTCTAGACCCACAACCAATAACTCATAATGATGAGCTATCAGTTGAACCTAAAACAACACCACCTCTTCGTATGTCTGATAGGACACGCAATATTCCAGAGAGATATGGATTTCTCATAAGTAAATCAAACGACGATGATCCTATCAGTTATGAAGATGTTCTGAAAAATTCAGAAAGGGACAAATGGCTTGAAGCCATGAAGTCGGAAATGGATTCCATGTATGAAAATCAAGTATGGGACTTGGTTAACCCACCTGAAGGGATTAAGCCCATAGGGTGCAAGTGGGTTTTCAAGAAGAAAACCGACATGGAAGGTAATGTAGTTACCTTTAAGGCTAGATTAGTGGCAAAAGGATATCGTCAAAAATAAGGAATTGATTATGACGAAACTTATTCGCCAGTAGCTATGCTTAAATCAATTCGGATGCTCCTGGCCATAACAACTCATTATGATTATGAGATATGGCAAATGGATGTGAAAACAGCTTTCCTTAATGGAAACCTGCTTGAGGATGTATACATGATACAACCTGAATGTTTCACATCAGTTGATAAAACCAAAGTATGCAAGCTTCGACGATCCATATATGGACTGAAGCAAGCATCTAGGAGCTGGAACATCCGTTTTGATGAGACAATCAAAGAGTTTGATTTCACACAAAATCCTGACGAACCTTGTGTATATAAGAAGGTTAGTGGGAGTGCAGTCGTATTCCTAGTATTATATGTCGATGACATATTACTTATAGGAAACGATATATCAGTCTTACAGACAGTTAAAATTTGGTTGTCCAAAATTTTCTCAATGAAAGACCTGGGAGAAGCAACCTATATCCTTGGGATTAGAATCTATAGAGATAGATCAAAACGGTTGCTTGGTCTTTCGCAGTCTACATAATTAGACCGAGTGCTAAAAAGGTTTAGCATGTCGGAATCCAAGAAAGGTTACCTTCCCATCAGGCATGGGATCAACCTTCCAAAGTCTATGTGTCCGCGCACAGAAGACGAGAGGAATTGCATGAATAAGATTCCTTATGCATCCGCGATAGGATCTATCATGTATGCTATGTTATGTACAAGGCCCGATATATCATATGCTTTGAGCGTCACAAGCAGATACCAGTCGGATCCAGGAATGGATCATTGGGCGGCTGTCAAGACAATCCTTAAGTACTTAAGAAGAACTAAGGATGTGTTTCTAATATATGGAGAAGGAGATATGGTAATACGTGGGTATACAGATGCCAATTTCCAGACAGATAAGGATGACTCCAAATCTCAGTCTGGATACGTATTTACTTTGAATGGAGGCGCAATAAGTTGGAAGAGTTTCAAATAAGACACCGTAGCGGATTCTACCACGGAAGCGGAATATATCGCAGCTTCGGAAGCAGCAAAGGAAGCAGTCTGGATCAAGAAGTTTGTCTCCGAACATGGCGTGGTTCCAACCATTGATGAAGCAGTGCCGGTTTACTGCGACAATAATGGAGCTATTGCACAAGCAAAGGAACCAAGGTCTCATCAGCGATCCAAACACGTGCTTCGCCGCTATCATCTGATCAGAGAGATTATAAGTAGGAATGATATACAAATTGAGAAAATTCCCACTGAAAGGAATTTAGCGGATCCTTTAACTAAGGCCTTGCCTCAGAACAAGTTTGAGGGTCATGTTAGAGCCTGTGGTATTGGATACCGTAGCGATTGGCATTAGGCCAAGTGGGAGTTTGTTAGTGATATGAGAGAAGTGTCCTAAGGCAATCGCCTTATGATTGTAAACATTTATTTTAATAAATGATAATTCACTATTTGAGTATACATGTTTGTGTATTTGATTGGGATCTTAAACTCATCTACTGAATGTCCGCAATACAATTCACAGCATAAGAGAATTTGTGATGAGATGACAACTAGTGATTATCTCTACATGTGCAATTGTGAAGTATTGAAAATATCCCTAGTCGATGAATTGATAAAAACGGACACTACCAATTCTGTTGAGACTAGCATGGGTTATTCTCTAATCAGCTGATTCTCACTGGCTGGTGACATTGGGATGTCCGGAGATAAACATGGATGCTAGTTAAGGGAACTAGTTCATTGGAGTGACTAGCCGTAAATCTTCATATGGTAATCTACATATAGATATGTCAATGAAGTTCTTACTGCAGCTTAAGTGCGATGTTCCTTTGACTTGCGGTGTTCAAGTCATCTTGGTCATGGAGACTTATACTTTAACATCTTAAGCAAGCATCTCCAAGGAGGTGTGGACCCAGGATAATTGGGTATAAGCCGAAGTGCCCGAAGATGTTTGAACAGCCTACAAAGGATTCACCACTCCTTGCGAGGAGATGTATACCCAGGCCTATCGTCGGATTGTTACTCAATGCCTCTGGCCAGAGCATATCATGTTTAGAGTATGAGTCTCTTAAATACATGAGAGTAATTAGAAATCCAAAGGACGAGAAAGACACTACTTGGGCTAGGTGTGACGTAGTCAGTCTAGTGGGGACTGACACAAATAGACCATGTCCTGAACCAAGTGGGTATAAGATGGTGAAGGGAATGGGGCATGATTCATTAGAGCTGCTGAAGGGTTTCAGAATTACTTCTGAGGTCAACCGTTGATCTTTCGATTAATTGGGGATCATGATGTACTACTAGGTGTCACTCATGATCATTCTATAATTGATGAATTATAGACGGCCAACATAAATCGAAAGCCTATTTAGTCACACGCACTACGAGTAATCCGAGGGATTTAAAACGAGTTGAAAACTGGATTTTCCGATCAAGAGATATAAGTCGAATCTGAGTTAATCAGAGGCACAACGGAAGCTTAAAATGGCTAAGTCTTTTGAAGGCTTATTGGGCGAATTAAATGAGTTTAATTCGCGATGGGATTGGCTCGGTTTGGCCAGCCAAAGAGGGTGCCAACCCTCTTTGGTTTGGCCGGCCACAACAATGGGGAGAAACCAATTTATTTGGTTTAATTAATAAAATAAATCTAGCGCGATTTGTTTTATAAATTATGGATAAATAAATTTATATAAAGAAATTTATATAAATAAATTTATAGAAATTTATTCTTTTTTTATGAAAATTAAAATGATCCATGGAATGGTTTATTTTAATTTTATAAAATCAATTATGAATTGATTTTTCCATAATAAGAAAATTTATAAATTTCTTGTAAAATTTATTCCATAATAAAAGGAGAGATGTATTTGTTTTATTATAAAGTTAGTTATAATAAAACTTGGCTTAAACGGAATAATTCATAAGAAAATTTATAGGATAAATCTCTTATGAAAATTCCGTTAAGAGGGAGACTTGGCAAGGGGAGAGGATACTATATAAAGGAACCAAAGGCAAGCCTTGAATTCCCAATTGAGTTATCAAGAAATCTAGTAGCTCTCTCCCTCTCTCTCTTATTCTCTCCCCCTCTCCTCCTCCTAGGGTCGGCGCCCCTTGCTCACCATAGGGTCGGCATCCACCCCTCCTAGGGTCGGCGCACCACCCTCACATCTCCTAGAGTTGGCGTGAGCAACCTCCATCAAGAAGGTGCCAAAGAAGAAGAAGAAGAAGCGGGTCGCATCTCCTTCCTTCCCGGAATTTAGATTCCGTTTCTTGATGGTTAGTTTCCTTTCTTCTCTCTTGATATTCTAGTTGTGCCTTTAGAGAATCTAGTAGTTCTCGTCGGCACAAAACTCGTGACTTTGCGAAGTCATCCCGAAGAGAACTCGGCGTGGACGCGAATAGAGGCGGAGCTTCCAAGGGACGCTACGGTTGGATCTCGTCCCTTACTTCGAGTTACGCGAGGTACTAAGTAAATTAGTTTACTTTTCGCAAAGTTTTAATTTATGATCATGTCCACACATTATAAGGTTGCATGCTAGATACGTGGTTAAAAATAATTTAAGAAATTATTTTATGCTAATTCTTCCACTGCACGTAAAAATTTAAAATTTTACGAACCCGTATCCTTGTCAACATGCACCCGATCCCAACACTGGCTAAGGCTTATTCAACTTCATCCTGCTCCCGGTGTAACGCCCGACCTTATATCTACCCTAAAGGCGGGGTTACGGGTCCATACATTCATATCATCCAATCATGTTAAACATGTATATCCAAACAAAACAGTTACAATACATGAACTAGTAATAAGCATGCTTATTGAAAACTAATTTACCAAGCAAGGTTTTTCATTTATTTTATATCTACATGCATCTACAACCTAATATGAAAATCATTTAACACACTATAGCATGAAATCTCAAGTAAGAATATAGCAAGAGTTATCTAGTCTTAGATACATGCAAAAGAAGCATATACAAAAGAAGCATTCATAAGCAACCGAAAATAGTAAACATCTAGCATTTTACTGAGCATGCATACTATAGGAATTAGACATTGATAATAGTATTATCTAACATGACTTAGGTTCCATATCTCTAACAGTAGAGTAGTCACAATCATCATATATTCAGAGTATAGTAATACAATTTCAATCTTTTATCGGAAGCAGTTAGATTCTAGACAAACTAAGGTAGATAGAATCTTTCATCCTTTCCCGAGCCATCACCACACACATCCTCTAGCCTTCCCTCTGCCTCTTCCTTTAATTCAAGTATTTCTTACCGCTATCTGCAGCATAAGAAAACAACATGAACTAGTAAGCAAAACATGCTTAGTAAGAATCCGGGCCTACTCGCAAAATCCATATCGATACATCATATCATGTACTCAGTAATCAAGATAGAACAAGATTAAGCATCATAAGCATCTTATCAAAGCATCATAAACATCACATCAATTTATCTCTAAGTACTTTACGGAACAAGATTATCACATGATGAGAAAAGTATGTTTTTCAAAAGGTTCCATAATGGTAAGTACTTCAAAATATCATATCATCATCCAGGGCCCAGTTGTAGTACCACATCATGCGCGTTCCCTAATAAATTGGGGTAGCGAGCCACCAATCTAATTAGAGCAGGACCCTTCCGTCCTACCAATGCCATGACCTTAACATGCACATTGGATTTGTTTAACGACCCCCTTCCGAGTCGGGTACACAACTTTCAAAGTAAAGTAATTTATCATGCAATTACTCATATATGTATATGCCTAAAGGTACTCTTAATCTCTTCTCAAAGGGACACACCACACATTCGGGTGCTCTTGATCCCCTAGGGACACACCACACATTCGGGTGCTCTTGATCCCAGTTTTAATAGAGTAACCCTTTTTAGGCATATTATCAAACACATCATGTTCATATCATCAAGGTGCCCCATGGGCTATAAGGCATGCTTTTATACCTAACAAGATAGATCATATAATTTATACACACATCACATATGTAGTAGCATGCTTCATGGTCTCATTAGGTACTTCCCAACCCTAGAACTAGGGTTGGCCGAAACATACAAGTAAGGGGATTTGGTTTTCCAAGCAAGCATTCATTCAAGCATTTCTACAACCACCTCAAGTACCTTTCATGTCAACAATTGAAACATGGTTTATATCTCATATTGGGATTAGCATCCACTAACCCTAATTTACAAGGGTGGCCGAATGATAAGGTGGGGTTTCTAGGGTTTTTGGACAAGTCATCATTCACAAAACAACACACATATATATACAACATTTCATCTACCATTCTAATCATGGGAACATAATAGGATAGCAAGCCACACAAAACCCTAACTTTCCTTCTTTGGCCGAAAGTTGTAGGGCACTAAAACCCTAATTCTTGTCATCACACATGATGGAAAAATAACATAAATTCATACCCTAAGTTCCTAGGGATATCCTCATGCATCAAGAAGCAACCAAAGCCCATAAGTGGGTGGTGGCCGAAACTTTGTAGGGTACCAAACCCTAACTTTTGGCCTTCCAAAAATATTTGGAAACAACACATATGTATATAAAATCCCTAGGGTTACTAGCATGCATCAAAGTTTGATCAAAACCCTTCTCTTGGACCCTTACAAGGAGTGGCCGAAACTTCCTTAAGGAAGTCCTTGTGATTTTTTTTCCAAAGAATAACCAAGCAACATTCAATAGCAATTATGCCACAGGCGAGAGGATACTTACATCCTAGCGCTGGAATTTACCTTCTTTAAACGTAGGGTACCCTACACTTGGAGGGTATGCGAAGATCCTTTTCTTCCAAATCTTCTCTCTAGTATTCCTTGGTCTTGGTAGAGAGAAATAACACTTGGCTTCCCTCCTTGCAATTGCCCTAGGGTTAGAACCCTTGGATGAGGGTTTTCGAAAATGGAAAGGGAAGAAGAGAAGGAGGTTTCGGTTTTGGAAGGAGAAGAAGATAAGAAAAAAAGGAAGTTATCCAACTTCCCATTATTTATACTTCTCTCATGAAAAGACATGTCTCTTCACTCTTACACACTTAACAAGCATGTTCTCTTATTCTCTCAACAAGAAACAATGCTTGGTGTAGTGGTTAAGACATGGAGAGTGCAACTAGGAGGTTCAAGGTTCAATCCTTGCTCCCTCCTTTTTATCACCTTTTGCACTAATCCATATCAAAGCCCATTAAGCCAAGCCATCATGAAATTTCATAATATTTCATGTTTATGAATTCATAATATTTCTAATATTTTTCCTGAATTCATAACATTATTTACATAATATTTTATAAATATTATTCACATAACATTTCATGATAATAATATTTCATGAATATGATATTTCATGTATTCATGACATTTCATACATGGATTGCATGAAATTTATATCATTTCATTATAACCATTTTCATACATTGTCATGATTTTACATTGACAAATTTGGGGTGTTACAATCCTCCCCTCTTATAGAAAGTTCGTCCCGAACTTTAAACAATTCCCCAGGTATTCAAATTGTAAAAATTGGGGTGTTACAATCCTACACACCTTATAAAAAGTTCGTCCCGAACTTTAAAATAGTTCCGGATACTTTGATCGCATCGTATCTTCCTGTTCCCAGGTGGCTTCTTCGAACTGCTTGTTCCGCCACAGAACTTTCACTAAGGGTATTTCCTTGTTCCTTAGC